>JARJEB010005794.1:0-25565 GCA_030264535.1 Liometoxenus newtonarum
AAAAACAGCGTGTTCTGAATATTTTCAAAGCTTATTTTGTATTAGCTAATCAAGTTTTCCCTTTTCTTGTTTATAAGAATAACAAATTTGAATTTGGCGCCCTTATTAATTTTTATAGGGTAAAACTGGCCGATGCGCTTATCATTCTGCTCATGCATAATTTTGTGAGGTGTGGCTTAACTCTGTGCGTTGGTTGGTGAAACAGATTATTCTATAAGATACTTGATTGATGGTAACTTCGCAGTTTCGCACGCAGGCCGAATGACGGCGAGAGGAAAATATTGTTAGTAAAGCTCTCCTCTTACTCGTTGAATGAATGGACGATAACGGGTGGCTTAAAAATGAATTTGCCTGACTTTCACTCCATGGTCCATTCCAGTTACATGATATATTGTATGTAGTTAGTTCAATGAAAACAGCACCACATGGTGTGTATACAACCCAAAATACAAACTGGGTTGCTGCCTTTGCTCACGTTTGCTAGACAAATAAAAGCACTTTAGCGCACTTACTGCCGTTCCGAAATTGTTCGCGAGCCAATAAGACGGACGTCATTGGTATGTGGTGACGTCATGACTTCCCCTCAATAACGTTCACGTTCACACGATCACGTTTTAGGATGGTTGGTCACCATGAACGATCTCGTCGGCTCGGCGACAAAATTAAATTTGATATATTTTGAAGGATTGTAAAATAAAACTGAACGACTCGTTTCTGTTTTTGTTCTACATCATTTTTCGAGTTCAACTTCAACAAGTTATAAAGCACAAGCGGGTTTTGAATACTTACGTGCAGAATGATGAGGTCACACCGTGGCGTTTTCGGAAACTTATTACTCTGGGTTACTTACCCGGAGTTTACAGAGTAACCCTAGGTTACCACAATAAAAAAATTGACCGAACTACCCTATTATGATGAAGTTATATCATCATATATTTTAACTGGCAAAATTACTCAAAAGACAATTAAAATGATCACATTTACTTATGATTATTATATTTCCGATTTCAAAGGTGAGTTTCGCACAAAATTACAGGCTATGGTATATGGTTCCAACCCATTCAACTTCCCGCTAATTTATACTGTGCAATGCGCACGCGGTTCACTCACGACCCTGCCAAAGACCACGGTTACTTCGGGTAAGTGATCGAGTCAGCCTGAGTAAGTTTTCGAACACAGGTTGCTTAACTCGATTAGTAAACGAACATGCAGGGTGATGATCGTGATGATCGAGCTAACCCGAGTAAGTTTCTGAAAACGCCTCTTGTGAGCAAAGTCACAGTATCAAAAGTGCCTAAGCAATGGCATAAGCACAGATCATAGACTAGAATAGATCGGTAACTCTGGGTATTTTTTGTAGTAGTCAAATTTAGTTCATATTCAACCTAATGTGAGCGCTGCGAACGCCAAAAGCGCGGAATTTTCCAGTTATTTTTCATCCCATAATTAGGAACGCAGCAAATGAACATTTCGCAAATAAACAGAATTAAATAAAAACACAGGAAAACCGTTAAAACACTTTATGAACGTAAACGATAAACGAAACACAAGCGCGCATTAGCATCAGCGCCAATCTAATCTTGAGTCGGTACTATTTTTCGTGACGAAAAAGCTACATAAGAGTTTGTGTCCCATGGGCATAAGCACTTGAGAAAGGAATGACCAAAGCCATTGGGCTCATTCGTAAGACGTAGCTGTTGGCCACCTGCTACGGATTTTCTTTACGATTGCGTCCGCTACATGTTACATTCGTAAGTCACCGTAATGCTCTCGAACCGCTACCATTCCAGCGGCTACGTAGCTGCTACGTCTTACGAATGAGCCCATTGTAGGATAGATCAAGCATGCTCATATGTTGCCGTGTGTAAGAGTGTGTTCATCCAGTATGGCAAGAGAGGGCAAATCGTGCCTTTGGGAGAGACAAATGCTGCGTTCGAGTATTACAACTGTCGGCAGAGCGGAGCGAGCAGATATTTACGTCACGTGACTGTCGAGGTAGTTGAGAAAATATGGAATAAAAGAACGCTACAGAGGCCTTCCGTCTCAAGGCCCATTTCATAATAATCAGGAAATGAAAGTGTTCATTCCATCCATAATTTCTTGTGTCGAAGTATTTATGATTATTAATGATTCAATAATAGAAATTGTGGATGGATAGCGATAATGAAGCAGGAGCTGAAGTTATTGAAAAAAACGGAACTTTTTGCGGAACGTACGGTTCCTAATATTAATGATTTACAATGTGAGGAACATTTCAGAATTGAGCCAGTCTATGCTTTCGTTGGAAAAGCAATTGCTAATCACTCACAAACTCGTAGACCAATGTCGGAAACAAACCAAATTTGAAATGTGCAGGTTATAAAAGATCTCCGGCGGGAGCTCGCTCTGGAAAATCAGAGCTGATCGAGGACTCTCGATCGCCTAGCTCTGGAATAAAAGAACGCGAGTCGAGCTACCTCTACATGCTCGATTTGGAATAAAAGGAGAGAAAAGAGGCCTCCGTCGTCTCAGATGTAAAATTACAACGCACCAAAAAAAGACATTCCCCTGGTGCTGATGGCTGAACGTAACGAAGATGACAATACTCTGTCTATCC
Organism: Liometoxenus newtonarum; assembly: GCA_030264535.1. NCBI lineage: Eukaryota > Metazoa > Arthropoda > Insecta > Coleoptera > Staphylinidae > Liometoxenus > Liometoxenus newtonarum. Next base: position 2,597 of record JARJEB010005794.1, read on the forward strand.
TTACAATGTCTTCTTTGGGAAAGCCCAATGACCTATGACCCATATTCCGGAAACGGAAGCAACCAAGGAATATGTTAGTTTTAAGTTTTTAAAGGTTTTGAGCCAGAGATATTTTTTACTTGTCAGTTGTCATTTAGTTGTCTGGTGTCTGGGTCTGGTTGTCAGAAATATGTCAAAATTATTCGTGCCTGCACTTCTTGCTACATGTGTGGATAGCAAATGTGGGAAAACACTTGAGAAAAAATGCAGATTTATTAATGGAATAATGCGTTGTAAAATAACGAATTCGTTTGCGAACGTTTTATTGTAGTGCATCGTACACGGTACACGTTAAATCATCTAATCGAGGCAAAGTAATGTTGCATAAAATGGTCGACCAAGATTACGGGGATGAGGCGCGTGAAGCAGACGAAAGGCTCAACGAATATAACTCAATCTCTGATAAAGAGTTGCAAATTAGTTTTGCCGAGGATAGGCATCTGGAAATGATAGCTGGAATGCCTTATATGACGGAGAAATGGCGTATGACCGAACGGGTAACAATTAACAAACAATTGTTTGTAGACACCAGATTGAATCTAACATAACCTTAAATTCAAAACATGTTCTTCTTGATTTCAGATGAAAACTGTTAGTGTTGCTTTGGTATTATGTTTGAACGTTGGTGTGGATCCTCCGGATATTGTAAAAACACAACCGTGTGCACGTCTGGAATGTTGGATAGGTAAAGTCAGATATTTACATTAATTATTCAATGTTTTCATTGCAGTACATTTGTTAAGTTAAGTCACTTCATTTTAAGTTCCGGACGAGAATTCAATTTAATTATTACTTCCCGATTATCGTTGTAAGTTACGCTGACCAATCTTTCTGTTATCGCAAATTTTACTGTTAATCCAATTAGATAACGGCTACAACATTTTTGGCAATATTCTTTTCACGACAACTTGTTGAAATATTTTATTTCATTTACAACAACAGTTTACAGAGTACCTTTTGTAAACTGTAAAAGTTTTAAAACTAGTTGGACAAAGCAGCTTTAAATAATATTCCTTTAAATATTTAGATGTAAATAATTCAAGAACAAATTCCTATTTTATAAATTTACCCTGTTTTGAAAGTTTTAATGCTAGCAGTGCAAGTCGGAACTAATGAAATTCAGAAATTCAGTTAATGTTAAAAAAATAATCCAAGTCACTTCATTTAAAATTTATTTACGTTCCGGACGAGAATTCATTTTAATTGTTACTTCCCGATTATCGTTACGCTGACCAATCTTTCTGTTATCGCAAATTTTACTGTTAATCCAATTAGATGAGGGCCACAAAAGTTTTGGCAATATTCTTAACATTGCATAACTTTTTTAAAAATTTTATTTCATTTGCAACTACAGTTTACAGAATACCTCTTGTAAACGTCTTGTAAAAGTTTTAAAACTAGTTGGACAAAGCCGCATTAAAAACTATTTCAAGAAAAATGGTTATATTAAAAATTTAGCCTTTTTGAAAGTTTTAATGCTAACAGGGCAAATCGGAACAAACGAAATTCCGTAAACGTTAAAAAAAGTAATCTTTGAAACCTCGTTCGTGGAAATACGGTATATACAACTGCATGAACATTTACTTTGGTCGTTCACATCTACCTTGGAAATCCTAATAATTAAGTTTTAAATTTTAGATCCTTTACTGCTATCTCCCTCAAAAGCATTAGAAGCAATTGGTTGTAATCTTCAAAAGCAATACGAACGATGGCAACCTCGCGCACGTTACAAGCAATCATTGGATCCTACAGGTGATGATGTGAAGAAATTGTGCACTTCTTTACGCCGAAATGCGAAAGAAGAAAGGGTGTTGTTTCATTATAATGGACATGGTGTGCCCAAAGCAACCGAAAATGGGGAGATATGGGTGTTCAATAGGGTAATATGCCACCATCAACATATTATCTTACTTACAAAGTTGATTTTCAAACGTAATTCATATATGTTGATTTGTTGCAGACATATACACAGTACATACCATTAAGCATATATGACTTACAAACTTGGATGGGTGCTCCTTCAATATATGTGTATGACTGTTCAAACGCCGGCATTATTGTGCACTCTTTTAAACAATTTGCTGATCAACACTCCCGCGAATATGAACAAGAGCGTAGCACGTTAACGTCACCACCATCGTTTCAATGTTGTATTCAATTAGCTGCCTGTGACGTTGGGCAAGTTCTGCCTATGAATCCAGATTTGCCAGCTGATTTATTCACTGCTTGTTTGACGACGCCCATAAAGGTAGCTCTAAGATGGTTTGTTATGCAATCGACTAGTAAATTAGTGCCTAAAGTAACAATGGACTTAATAGACAAGTAAGTCGCATTTATAAAATTATTCAGCTCGAATGAAATAAGTGAAAAGCGCTTAGTTTTGTTGTTGTGCATGGCTGGCGAAATTCCTGACTTATCGTTAAACTTTTCAATTATAGAATACCTGGACAGATTGCCGATCGTCGTACAATGATAGGCGAATTAAATTGGATATTTACGGCTATAACCGACACAATCGCATGGAACACATTACCTCGCGACCTATTTCAAAAACTCTTCCGGCAAGACTTACTAGTCGCGTCTCTGTTCCGGAATTTCCTTCTAGCGGAACGCATTCTGCGTTCATGTGACTGCACGCCGGTGTCCAGTCCCGCTCTGCCACCGACGTATCAGCATCCGATGTGGCAAGCTTGGGACTTGGCCCTCGATCTATCACTTGGACAATTGCCTGGCATCTTAGAAGATGGCAAAAAGTTCATGCATCTGCCGTTCTTTGAAGAGCAACTGACTGCGTTTGAAGTATGGTTGGAGCTTGGTTCACAGGAGCGAAATCCCCCGGAACAATTACCTATTGTTCTGCAGGTGTTATTGAGTCAAGTGCATCGGATGCGAGCGTTAGAGTTGTTAGGAAGGTTTTTGGATTTGGGTCCCTGGGCCGTTAATCTTGCTCTCAGCGTTGGGATCTTTCCGTATGTTTTAAAGCTTCTACAAAGTTGCGCTAAGGAATTGAGACCTCTCTTGGTTTTCATTTGGGCTAAAATATTAGCTGTTGACAATGTAAGTTCGCGATTATTTTCGAAAATGAAAGACTCGTATTTTGCGAGTTTCTTCTAAACATACAAAAATTGAATATGCTCAACATTTCGCTAGAAAATAGTAAATTTGTTGAATTATTTTACAGACTTGCCAAGCTGATTTGGTTCGAGATAAAGGTCACACCTACTTTTTATCAGTACTTCAAGATACTTCAATATCGGTAAGTTTCTAATATTTAAATTAATTATCTAGAGATGTGCGATGGAAAATGGCCCAAGGTCAAAAATAAAACATTGTGAGCGAAATAGGGAGTTGTTTCAAGATTTGAACATGAAAAAGTGTCCGTTTAAGTGTCCTAAAATGTCATTTATTTGAAAAATGTCCGGACATTTATTCAACCACTTATTAGCATCAATGTCCAAAAAATAAAATGTCAAGTAGTTTAAGCGTCAGAAATATATAAAATAAATCAAAATAGTTAGTCAATGGTGAAATTTGTCAGTCTCTGTTAACCAACGCAACAATAACTCGAAAACTCAGCGTCACTGACTCAGACATACGGCCATTTCGTCCTATGAGGACTCATCAGCATGCCTTTGAGTGTGATACTGACTTTTCAAGCCAAAGTTCCGCCTTTTATGTCGAAACCACCGCAGATTGTTCAATGGACGTAAAACTCTAAAACTCGCAACTTTGGCTTGAAAATTCAGTATCTCACTCATGAGAGCTGATGAGTCCTTATAGGAAGAAACGGCCGTACGTGGTGGTACATGTACTGAGTCACTGACGCTGAGTTTTTGAGTTAAGCCAAGGCCCCATGTGCGATATACCGCAAATTTTTCTGCAGAATTCCGCAAATTTATTTTGCCGCAGAAGTGCCAATTTCCATTTTCGATGAAATCTGGAAGCAGAAGTTAGTCATTCGTTGGCGAATCGCGATGGATGCAACGCGATGGATGCAACCGAAAACTACGTTAAATTTCATGTTTATTGAGATCTAAAATTAGATCAATACCATATCAATACAATAGTTCATTTGCATTAGTTCCTAATGTTCCTATATGTATTTATTACTTGCATCACCAGGTTTAATCCAACGTAACGTAAATGCATGCTTAAATTACTTAAATGACATAAACATAACCACAAATAATTCCGATAATATAGGACATCTCTATCCAATAGACAAAGAAAATAGCGAATATTCGCAAGAAGTTGGTTATACTTCAATTTCTTGCGGCATCGCAAAAAGTTGCAAAATTTTCGGCAGGAAATTGTATTTATTTAAATCAAGCGGTATACCGCTGAAATGCTGCGGTATATCACATATGGGGCCTCACCTTTAGGCCAGGTTCATGATTGACATAACATAGACCTTGAACATTACTTGCAAAGTAGAAACATACAAAATGCTATACTACGGACTACGGTTCACAATGACACGTAAAATAACATAATCCCAGTATAGCATTTTGCATGTTTCTACTTCGCAGGTTATGTTCTATGTCTATGTTATGGCAATCATGAACCAGGCCTTATACTTCAACTTCTTGCGGCATCGCAAAAAGTTGAAAATTTTCGGCGCGAAATTGTATTTATTTAAATCTAGCGGTGTAACTCTGAAATTCTGCGTTATATCGCACATGGGGCCTCACCTTTAGGCCTGGTTCATGATTGACATAACATAGGCAGAGAACATAACTTGCAAAGTAGAAACATACAAAATGCTATACTACGGTTCACAATGACACGTAAAATAACATAACCGTAGTATAACATTTTGCATGTTTATACTTCGCAGGTTATGTTCTATGTCTATGTATGTTAATCATGAACCAGACCTTATACTTCAACTTCTTACGGCATCGCAAAAAGTTGAAAATTTTCGGCGGGAAATTGTATTTAAATCTAACGGTATATCGCTAAAATTTTGCGGTATATCGCACATGGGGCCTCACTTTTATTGTTGCGTTTGTTAACAGAGACTGAGTGAGATTGTTCAAATGTCACCATTGAATAACTATGACCACAATCCCTCTTATTTTGATTTATTTAAAAAAATAAATGTCCGGACATTAATCATCTCTTTAATTATCTATTGTTGCACTAAGGACTGCTCGCTGTTTGATTAAACTGATCTCAGGCATAAAACTTATACCGTGCGTTTATTTTACCGTCGAACATAGTATTTCCTATGTTCACAGCTAAAATAAACTAGTCGAGTCAAACTCTTGGGAGTAGGGATTTGTATTGCTAAAGACACACCGAAGGACGGGGAGAGTGGGGATGTGGGACGGACAACGATATACAACGATGACAAGTCAGTGCATCAGCTACTTTGATGATAATTGTAAATCGTGTTGAATCGAAATTAGGGTTGCGTGAGTTTTTGATAAATCTAACCGGTGAGAAAGAAGTTAACGATTGATAACCATCAATTCAAATTATGACAAGGAACAAAATGGTCAGTAACGACATGATCATAAAAGTTAATTACTTTTATCGTGCGAACATTTGCTGCGTTCTTTTCGCACACTGATCGTATCAGATCATCTCACTTCGCTCACGTTCTATTCGAATGTATCTGATAAAAAGTATCTGATACATTTTCATTCCCCTTTCCCCTGCCGATGTACCATTGCGGGGTTAGCTTATGTGAGATTTTTTTTAATTTCTGAAATCGCGGCCGATATTCACCGAACTCGATGCCGAAGTGTTACAATTACGAGCACAACCTTTTTTTCTCGTTAATATTTTTCCGAGATTCCGAGGCAATGGGCTCATTCGTAAGACGTAGCTGTTGACCAACTGCTACGGATTTTTCTCACGAATGCATCCGCTACATCTCCGCTAGAGTTGTAGCTGCTCTGAGCGGTCGGCCATGTTTTCTAGCTCATTTGAAATCCGCTATATCACCGCTATTTTTGTAGCTGTGTGTTATAAACGGGAAGGAAACTAAAGCACAAAACGAAACCTGAAACTGAAACGAAGATTGAAACAGAATAACAGAATCGAAAATATAGAGCTTAGCGTTAAGTTAAGACGTGATACAGGGGTTTCGGCTCGTTTCGTACCCGCATTCGTAAGTCACCGAACCGCTACCATTCGAGCGGCTACGTAGCCGCTACGTCTTACGAATGAGCCCATTCTTCAATTTGTTCTGGAACCATTTACAATTTTATCGAATGAGACTCATGAGATTTTAAAATATAAATAAACATCGAGATAAAGTGTTAGTACGACGTTATGTTATATTTGCGTTTATGAGATTTTGAAGTGAGAGAACTTGTTCTATTTGAACTTTAAAGTGAAAATCTCATTTTTTCGAAAAGAACGCAGCAATTGTGTACGCAACATGCTATGTTCGATGGTAAAATAAACGCTCTGTATAATTCACTCTACTCAATAACATAAGGGTAATCTTTAAACTTGGAGACGACTCTTACCTGACCTGAAAGTATCCACCGTACAAAGCCTACCCCGTAATGCATTTCAGGCATTTATAAAACAGTTTCGAAAGAAATTTCAACTCATCTAAGAGTTTGAATAACATACGAACGCGTAGATATGGTCCATAGGCTCGCTGCGCTCGCCCATTTAATGCGTATAAAATCTTACTGGTTTTAATTTTTTAGGATCAAAATGACGTTTGCAAGATATAGTAATCTAATAAATGATAATATCTGATAGCGAGCGAAGCGAGCTAAAGGAGCAAATTTCTATTATGTTTTTTAAAGTGTTCGCTGTTTTGGCTTGCAATTAATAAATTGTAATGGAATTATAGTCGGAACATCGCACACAAGCAGCATTCGTATTAGCTTGCATAGTAAACAACTTTGAAGATGGTCAGGAAGCAGCATTCCAAGGTGCTCTTGTCTCAATATGTTTGGAGCAATTGGACGATACATTTCCAGAACTTAGAGAATGGGTGGCGATATGTTTAGGTCGTTTGTGGGACAATTACGAAAACGCCAGGTGGACCGGTGTGAGAGATTCAGCTCACGAAAAATTGTACACTTTACTGCAAGACCCTTGTCCTGAAGTAACTAAAAAGAAAAACTTATATTTATCCGAGAATTTTATGTATTAATTTGGATTAATTTCTGCAGGTAAGGGCTTCAGCTGTATTTGCTTTGGGTACATTCATAAATTCAGTACGAAATCGCACCGAACATTCAAAGAATATCGATCACAGTGTCGCCATGACATTGGTGAATTCGGTTGTAAACGACATGAGCCCTCTGGTACGTAAAGAGTTAGTCGTTGCATTGCAATGGTTTGTCTTGGCATTTGAACGATCGTTCCTGCATTTTGCCGTGCAAGAAGCAAAGAAAGATGGGAATCACACGCCACCACATACTGTGAGTGCGCTGAGACGGGTTGGCAGCCGCGACCGATTGAGGGTCATGTCACCAGATCATATCGATTCGACGGATCGATTAAAACGTGTTAATTCAAGTTCTTCGATCAGTTCGATTGGTTATACTATGAAATTGAGCCATGGTTACGCGGGCAGTTTAGGCACTCTACCTGGATTGAGTTCGGTTTATGTTAAAGTATGGAGTGCTTTAACTACCTTAGAGAATGATCCCCACAGTGAAGTCAGTGAATTGGCCGGCATTATTATCATGTATATTCGCAATCAGATTAAAAAGGATTGTGGCGATGTTCGGTTAAGTTCTAGTGTGAGTTTGCCGCCAAGTCCAAATCGTAGTTCCTATTTGAGTGAGAGTCCACCTACAACGGAAATTCCAAGATTCAAGTAAGTAACGCGTACAATTTTCAATAGCCCGTGATGTATCAGACTATTCAGAAACACCCTGTATATATAAAGATATTCTTTTAGATCCAAAACAAAAACTAAATGTCTGACAATAAATGAAGAAGACACACGTCGCAAACCGCTCGTATCAACACAGTTTGTACAGTGGGCCTGCAAAGGTTTTGCGGAGCCTGTTATGAAAGAAAAGAACGGTGACGTTGAATCAAAAGATTATTATAAAAGACAATGGCGATACACAAGGTAATTTCACATAATTGTTATCTGTAGATTAGATTGCCTTTTCTTTTATGAATGTGTGATAAATTGATATTGTTCGTGGAAATGTAGGAATGCTGTGATACGCTCTGAAGCCAAAGAGGAGCAAGAACGTGCATCAATGACCCGATTGGAATCCCAAGTCTTCAATACTCGTACACAAGCGGCACCCTCAATAGTCCAATTTCATCCTTACGAACAACAAATTGTTGTTGTCGGCAATGATATGTTTGGTGTTTGGGATTGGGGAACTGGTGCAAAGTTATATCAGTCGCCGTCTAATAAGTTCCGACAATCTTCTCCAGCTCAGATCACAAGCATGGATTGGGTTAATGCTCAAGATGTGGCCTTATTTATGACTGGTCTGGATGACGGTACAGTTAAACTGTACAAACCGACACAATCCAATTTGCAACTTGTTACTGCTTGGCAAGCACATAGTGACTTGTCTACGAGTAACAAATTCGGCAATCCTGATGGTAAAAATCCTAAGTTTCTTAGGGTTGTTGCTTTGCTTTTTGTTTTTACGTTATTTATTTTGTTCTAATTAGGGATGGCATTTGCATCGGGTGCAATCATGAAGTGCGTGTATTCGATGTAATCGTTGGATGGCGTGTTATTATTCATATAATTTTACAGTTTAAGGCAGTGATGGCAAGCCTGTGTGCACCGGTGCAAATAAACACGGTTTGCACGCGGAGAGTGTAATCAGATTCCCGCCATAAGAATTTGACGAATCTTATTGGCGAATAACACGCCATAAAACGATTGCACTGAATGCATCCGATGCATTGGGTACTTAAATGTTTGCACCCGGTGCAGATGCTATCTATCACTGGTTTGAGGTAATAACGGAAACCTAATTGCACTCTCTGGGTGCAGACGTTTGATTACACCCGGTGCAAACGGGTGTAAATCGTGTTTATTTGGACCGGTGCGAACCGGCATGCCATCCCTAGTTCTAATTTATCAGAGTAGAGTTTCAAACAAAAGTGTTGCCCGTGCATTAGGAACATATAGATCAAGTTCTCACCGGTAGGAATACCTAAATCTGTTGTTGTGGATATCGTTCACATCATTTTCGGATAATTATAAATTAAATTTATCGATAGAAATTAAAATTAGCGACAATTTGTGAGTTTTACCGAACAGACGTGCATTACTTTTGATATTGCAATAATTTAACTGTTTTTTTCCTTCGTATTTGTACTTCCAAGTGTAATTGCCAAAATTATTTGTATGCATATAGCTGTAACAAATGGATCTCGGAGTGGATTGATGTTAACATGGGAACAATACACTCAAACTGTGATAACTACTGGCGACACGCGAGTGTTGCGTTTCTGGGATGCAGAACGCGAATTGAAATTATTTGATCTACCAACTGGGGCAGATTGTTCTGTTACGAGTTTGGATTCAACATATAGTTGCATTGGCCACGAGTATGAACCATACCTGCCTCGTTATGATTACAATGAAGGCATTGTTATGAACGGTGCTGAATACTTTAGATCCGAACATCACGGTCTTGTCGTCACTGGCTGTGCCGATGGTAGTATCCGCGTGTTTGATAGACGTTGTTCACCATCGGATGCACGCATTAAATTATGGATGGATCACACAACACCAGTCATCGGTATTCAACTACGTGGTAATAATATCGTTAGTGGTAGCACTTCAGGTGACGTAAAAATTTACGACTTACGTAAAACAGCTCCAATTAGTCTGCCGCAATTTGCAAGTGCAGCTTCTACAGCTATGACTGCATTAGCAATACATCGGAAAGCGGATACAATTGCCTGGTATGTACTTTTTTTCACTTTTACTTTTTTCAGTGATGGCATTTATACCGGGTGCAAACGTTTATGCACCCAAAGCACCACCAATTGGGTGCATTCGGTGCAATCGTTGGTACTCATTTTATGCGTTCGATAATGCACTCTAACTACTCTCGGTAGTTTGGAAGTACTTTGATCAGGTCGGAACTACTTTTGAGTAGTTTTCAGTGGTATATCGAAAGCAATGCACCGGGTGCAATGATGAATGCATTCGGTGCAACTGTTGGATGGCGTGTTATTCGCCAATAAGATTCACAAGATTCAAATAATTTTAAATTTTAAAGTTATGGCGGGAAACTCATTGCACCCTCACGGTGCAAACGGGTGCAAACCGTGTTTATTTCCATCGATGCAAACCGGCCTGCCATCACTGATTTTATTTCATATTTTCGTTTGATTATTTTTAATTTACAGTGGTTTTGCGAATCAAACGATTGGAATTTTCAACCTTTGCGGCAAACCATTGAATGTTATTCGATTTTACGAAGGTTTCATGGGTTATCGAATCGGGCAAGTGGCTTGCTTGGCTTATCATCCATACAAAGTTGCTCTTGCGACTGGCATGAATGATTGCTCGATTAGCGTTTATTGTCTGGACAATCGTAGATGACACACGGAGGTTTTTAGATACTAAATAGGTGAGTTTATAAGTAATAAAATGCACATTCTTAGATACGCGAATAATTCGACACAAAATGATGACGATTGGATATATTGATTTACAATTACGACTTACAACTTTATCTTTACAAAAACACCAAACAAATGAAATATAAGTAACGTCTTTACCAGAAAAACACTAAACATAGGGAAAAGCACTAGAGAAATTCATCATCATAATGTAATAGTTAATAGTAAATGTTCATATTTGCGAGTTGATAATACCGGAAAACTCCTTCTACAATAAGTAGAGGCGAGAAAGTGTGTTCTGTTGAGGTTTGAAGTCTTAAATTAAATCAATTGAATTGAACAAAACAGTCATGACGGGGCAAAGGGGACTTGGGAATATCTACCTAATAAGAGTTATTGTAGCTTTTTTTTTTGAATGCTCTTCTCGTAATCGCGCACTTGAACAATTAAATTTATTTATTTACAATGTTATATCCATAACTTTATGAGGGTTTTACTCTTGACTTTAATGTTTATTTAACAATAAGTTCGTTATACTTTTTTTCCTTGGTGATTCTTTTGGTTTTCCTCTAAGTAAAGTGTTTTTCTGGAAATCTGTGTGAAACGAGTATAGCTATAACGCTTTTGAAATAATATACCAGTAATATTTTTATTTAATATTTTATGCTAGTTATACGTGAAGGTATTTGTGAGGTGTATAGTAAGAGAATATTTCTTACAGTTATTTATATTTGAGCCTTAATGCTTCTTTTTAATCGTTATGATGACGATTTAATCACTTTTACAATTGTGCATTTAATGATTACTTTTACAAACTTATACGCGATGTTTACGTTGTTTTCTTATTGATTATTTTTACACGTTTGTTTATTTTTTTTTGCAATGATGGTTGTTTATTGATTATGATTTATATGATTGAAATTTGTTGAATTTGAGACGATGTTATGCACATGATAATTGACTAAAGGCGTGCTATAATAATTAATTAATTAAAAATTAACAATTAAATTAAGTAATAATGAAGCAAACATATAATATGAGATATATTTAGTAGGTAATATCGCATAGGATATTAAAAGCATTTAATAAAAATGATTGAACTATTTGAATAAACATTACTGCGCGATTGACAGCCTATTCAGGAGAGATAATAAAATTTAATTTGGAGATGAGTGATGGTGGAAAGTTTCCATTTTGGAAATTAGGACATTTAAGGGGACACTCATAAATGTCCGGTGGTGGGGGAAACGCTGATTTGGGACCAAAATACAGGCACAAACGCCAAAGGCATCCAAGGTCACAAATTAACCTGAAAAATAAAACTATCTGAGCGAAATTATGATTTGTTTCAAGAATCACACATGAAAAAGTTTCATGGAACAATTTTGATTTTTTTTTTAAAGTGAAAGAGTGATGTCCGTTTTAGTGTCCTAAAATGTCATTTATTTGAAAAAATGTCTGATGAATGTCAGGACATTTCTAGAATTTATTCGGACACTTGATGAAATAAATGTCCGGACCTATTAATGTCCTAAAATGTCTCTACATTAATTTACTCGGACACTTAATCTAATAAAGGTCAAGACATTATTACGAATGAGACTCAAGATAATATATAATTGATTTAATAATTTAAAGGTGCGTGTCCACGATGAGATTTTTTCGTGAGATTATTGTTTCGTGAAATTAAAATTTCAACTACAACAGGAGTTTTAAAGTAGGTTGCCACGATGAGATCCTTGGTGAGATTTTTGTTTCGTGTCATTAAAAATTCAGCTACAACAGGAGTTTACAGTTGAAATATGAGAACGCAAAAATTTGTCTTCTTGCCTCACAACTGTTTGCACTGTAAAACGCCTGTTGTAGCTGAAATTTTAAAGAACGAAGTAAAAATCTCACCAAAAATCTCATCGTGGACGGGCACCCTTACAGTGGAAATAGTTGTGAGACACATACACATGAGATTCGAAACTTTAATCTCACATGCAGCGCGTCAGATTTGCTTGTTTTTCGTGAAACACAAACAAATAGTGACACAACACCGATACCTAACATCACATATTTTGTTAGCACTCCCTTTCATGTGAAACTCTCCATTGTGTGGATACACAAATTAAACGAAATGTTTGTTTTACGATGCCTGGCGAGGTGCTTTTGAGTCAGAAATTTGTAATAGTTCAGTTTATTTCTTGATTCAATGGAAACACACCACGAAATGATTGTTTCAAGATATCAAAATTTCAGAAAATTTTGCTCTTATCGTGGACGGTCGGTCACCTTAATAGTTTTTCTATATTTATTATATCATCTCCTTTTTCTTGTTAATAAATAAACGATTAGGCGACTCATCAACGTCGTCCTTTTTGTTAAAATGTTTTTAATAGCCTATATGAGTAGATACATGTAGATAGAATTATATAAATAGTTGATAACTTGCACTTGTTAGAGTCGATTGTGCCATATACCATATATTTACAATGATTTTATTTTATTTTGTTAAATTATAGGTTTTGATTATTAATTCGATCAATTTATTAATTCCTAAATATCTAAATAATAATCGTAATAGTGTAAACTGCAATTTGTATAGGAATATTAATTGACACGCGGTGCGCTTGGTCGCTTTGTTATTATACATAATGTATAAATATTTGTATAAATTTAATTTTTAAATCAGTAAGGATACGTTATATCAATATTTGTTTTTATATAAGCATGTTCGATAAACACACCTTCAAACTAATTTAATGAAATTTTTATCACTACTTATCTTATTTATATTCATTGAAATAACTTGTCAAATTCATTGCGCACAAATATTTGAAATTAAGTTAAATTATGTTGATTTATTATTAGTCAATTATATATTTTTAATGTTAGGTCTAAATTGCTATAATGTTGTCAAGCGATGCTAGATTCGCCTATATTCTTTCTAAAACCTAAAAAATCCTACACAATCCTATTCTAATCAAAATTCCTGTACCACTCTGTGCCTAAAGGCATTTAGGAAAACTGATCGGATACCTTAAGAGCCCCCATACACGCTCCGGAAATCCAGTGAGGAAAAACTGTCAGTCCTTGCCTTCGGGAATGCGCGACGGTCGAACTGCACAGAAAAAATATATTTTAACAACGATTCACTTCGTGTCTTTTACATTGAATTTCCACTGCCCTCGTTTGGTGACCTTCAGTGTGACAGCCATTTTGTGTGGATGTTGAAATTTGCGGGAAATTTGAATCTGCTATTTGCATTGTGAGATAAATTCAAATTTCCCGCGAATTCGAACTTCCACACAACATGGCTGACACGTCGAGGTCACCAAACGAAGACTGCCGAAAGACACGAAGTGAACTTTCTTTTAGTATCATATATATGGTTTAACTATTTGAGCTGCATTCGGCTATTCAACTCCATTGACTCTTTTCACTCTAAACACTCTGTAGTCGTTCGGTTATTCCAAAAAGGATGAATGGTGCTATCTTTTTAAGCTGCGTTCGGCTATTCAGACAGAGTGGGAGTGGAGTTGGAGTTTTTATACGTATAAAAGGATAGGTCCATTCACTCATTTTGGAATAGCCTAACTACTAAAGAGCGTTTAAAGTGAAAAGAGTCTAATTAGTGTTGAATAGCCGAACGCAGCTTTATACGTATAAATACGCCACTCCAACTCTGTCTGAATAGCCGAACGCAGCTTTGGTATGTGTCCTTTTGTATGAATGCTAAGAAAATAATATAAAGTGAAAGTTCTTAGTTGCGATGGTTTCATAAATGAAATAATAAAAGTGAAAATATTAAACGACTGAAATAGTAACCAATCGCAGTAATCAAGCTCAAACCTCGGTTAGTTGTTTGACATACCGAACTGAGCCGAAGACTAACCAAACTGAGCTGTGACGTCATTAATTTCCAGCCGTATTCGGTTCTTCGGTTGTTAACATACCAAAACCACTCGAAAACGCCTAGAGTGTTCGGGTAGTGATTTGTCACGTGATTCCTAGTGATCCGATCAGTTTTCATAAATGAGTTTTACGCTCTTTCCCCTCTGATCTGACATCGAAATGAAAAGTTGAATAAAGCAGCGTCCTCTGAGTGACTGAGTTTTGCAGTGAATCAAACACAAACACAGCTAAGAAGCTAGTTAAAAACGTGCGCCGTGGAATTCGTAACGCAGGTGACGCAGGTATATTTGTGTGACACGGGGTTTACTGAACTAGGTGAGTTGTATTTCTGAACGGAGCCCAATATTAAATTTTCCGAAACAGTTTCCTATGTTTGATTCAAGACATTTTTGAGGTTTTTGCCTTTGATGAGTAGCTTAATACTTACTGCTGTCCTCTACTAGATGGTGCCTCCACTTTGAAATAAGGAGATATCTACCGAACTTTAAGTGAGGTTATGTCTGTTAAATTTTGCTTGTAACGCAAGTGAAGCAAGGCTAGGCTAAGCTAGCAAATACAGCCCGCTGACGAAGGAAGAACAGGCTGATTTCCTCAAATTTTCGTTTTCTTCAAGAACTTTCCGAATAACCTGACAAAATGCCTGATCATCTTGGCGACGATATGCGGAAACTGAAGCAGGAAGAAAAGGAACCTGAAAAAGAAATAAAATGTAAGTATTTGACGCTGCAAACGAGGCTATAAGATTGCATGTTGTTTGTATGACAAATCATTTTCTTTTGTTTGTAAGCTTTGGACGAAGGCGATATTCATTTACTCAAAACATACGTAAGTAAATATATCTGAATATTTCTTATTTGCTTGTACTCCGAATGAATGTTTAACGTGCTCATTTAAAGGGCCAAGGACAATATACCAAAACTATTAAAGCCGTTGAGGATGACATTCAAACAATTATCAAACGGGTAAATGAATTAACCGGTATAAAGGAGTCAGACACTGGTTTGGCTCCACCTGCTCTTTGGGATTTAGCCGCCGATAAACAAACTTTGCAAAATGAACAACCACTACAAGTGGCCAGATGCACTAAGATCATTAATGCGGACACTGATGATCCCAAATACATCATTAACGTGAAGCAATTTGCCAAGTTTGTCGTTGATCTGGCTGATTCAGTTGCACCTACCGATATTGAGGAAGGAATGAGAGTTGGGTAATTATTTTTTCGATTTACTCTTTTGTCTTCAGTATTTAAATTGTTTGTTTTGTTATTCAGCGTTGATCGTAATAAGTATCAAATTCATATTCCCTTGCCACCTAAGATTGATCCAACAGTAACAATGATGCAAGTTGAAGAGAAACCTGATGTTACTTATAGTGATGTAGGTGGATGCAAGGAGCAGATAGAAAAATTGAGGGAAGTTGTTGAAACTCCCTTGTTACATGTAAGTACTTTACTTATTTTTTCTTTCGTCAAGATATTACTGGCTGCGTATTTATGTTATAATTTTTAATTTATGAGCGCGGAATTTAATTATCCCCTTCCCAGTTGGATTCTTTGTTGGGAGACCCGAGTTGGCGAATTGTCTGAAAATATTTCGGTGTTTTTATATCAGGTTTTGAAAATATTTCGGTGTTTTTATATCAGGTTTGTTAGCCACCATAGTGAAGTGCAGGAACATTTATTGTTTCTTCGGATAGCCCTTCATGCATTTGCTACACTACCTTGCAATGTAGTAACTGGAACTATCCGCAATGGTCTAACAAACTCTGTTACACTAATTATACACGAATTTAAACTTGGTAGTAAGACATAGAAGGGCCTGAAAATTTTTCATCTTAGCATATAAGGGAATTTCGAACTCGTTTTAAATGCGCTGCTATGGGAGTTGATTAGATTGACCTGAGAGTTTTAACGGGGTTGCTTATATAGTGAGGGTATACGGTAATTGTGAGTAATATCTAATTTACTTTTTAATTATTGTGTTTACTGTTAGAATGAGTTTCCCTTATTTGCAAATACTTATCTAAAAACTATTTTTCTCCATTTGCAAAAATAGGGTCCTTTTTTAACATTTTGTAATGACCTTGCATTCGTTTTTCGGCTCTTAAATTCTGGCAACAAACATTCTGTTCCTACAACAATCTCTTCCTGTTTTCCTAATACATTTCCTTCCTACAAAAACGATAAACAGTCTTTAAAATTAACAGCATTCAGGTTTTGTGGCGGGCTCAAAAGACCTAAAGATTTTTCTCAAAACGACCGGTAAAACTTCCTGCCTTGGCCCTGTTCCTCACACACCCACCATATTCTGGCTAAGTGTGAATACTTCATGGTTCATTGTATTTATTTGTATATTATATTCTCTTGAAACTCATTCATTTTAAAACCTTCGTAGTGTTTTCTACCTTTAATCTTTTTTTTTTTCAAAATTTTCAATGTTCCCTTTTCCTGCTCATCTACACCTGCAAAAAAACCATTTTAACACTTATTACAGCAACAGTTCATGCATGTATTATTTTCAATTCAATTATTTTGTCAATTTAAAGAAGATTTTGACGATTTTCGCACAAAAACTGTTTTTAATGCACTTAGTTAAAAATAAAATAAATAAAATGAATAATCGTAAATATAGTGAAGACTAATCCGAGTAATCAAATAAAAGAAATAATAATTTTCGAAAAAGTCGAGCTGCAATCAAGTACTTCTAATTCTCCATCCGTTTCCATTGACTTCACTTACTAATTTCATTTATAAACATTCACACTTTTATTTATAACTTGAATATTTTCATCCTTGTACCTTAAATTTTTTGTTTTAATTAAAGAACTCACCGGCCTATAACTGATATTACTTGTTTCTTGAACTCATGATATTAAACTATTTTTTCATGCATGTTTTTTTAGTCAAAGCAAATATTAATAATCGCTTTAACTTAAAATTTCAAAGAAAAAAAGTCATTTTCAACATGAATAAACAAATAGACAATTTGATTGTTAAATTATTTGATGGCAGTAATATCTATGTGTTTAATGATGAATCATTGACAAGAGCAGTTTATCTTCTTTCCCTTTCCAATTATTTTACAAATCCCACACTAGTTTCTTTCATACTCATTAACTTAATAGCACGTTATTTTTTATAATAAAGATTGGCAGGTTAGTCCTGGAATATTCAGTTTTTCAGATCATTTTAATGATATTTATCATGCATGCTTTAATTACCCTAAAAATTCACTTCTAACTATATTATTGAATTATGTAATATTGCAAATTTAAAACAAAATATTTTTATGCATGAATCTCAAATTGAATTACAAACTTTAAAGTAAAAGTTTACATGAATTTATGGATTTTACTTAAATTTAAATTGGAATGTACAAAAATGGTTTAATTATTTTCATAGCATTGTTTTCTTCCTTCTTTCCAGTCATTTTTCATTCTTCTTTTGTACTTAAATCAAATGTTTAAAAATTTAGTGGTTGTGTTTAAAAAGAACAGTCACATCCTGAGTTTTGACCATTTTCAGACAAATAATGTTATGCATGCTATACTTGAATTCAAATTATTTTATGGTCAATATTGTACAGTTATTTTCATATTTCATGCATGATTTGTAAAATATCTAAGTCACTATCATAAGCATTTACAATTAAATTTATCTTTTTCTATGTAATCTTCATAAATCTGGTCACCGGCTCGTAAGATGATCAAATTTAAAAGTTGCACCATTTTTGCAATTTAAATGTTTATTGTCATAGATTTGTTACCACCATGTTACACTCTTTTTGATGTTTTTTTTGTGTGTCGTATCTGTTTCTTTTATAGTGACCTACTTAGTTCCTCTCTTCAATTATTCTCCACGTGATAGCCCCCACGGAATCGCTTCTTTTCCATCGCAGCACTCAGCACACACGCAGCACACTCCTGAGCTGAAACTATATTGCCCTCCTTTCTTTTAACCGACCTCAACTTAGCACTTTTGATACACTTTTGCCTGGTACCCGCTGCTTCCATCTCTAATCCAACATCAAAGTGCCTTAACACAAACTAATCGATTTGTAGTAGCATTTCGTATATTCACGTCGTACTTACATCTCTTGTTAATTGTATCGTACGTATCATTAAGCTGCGTTTTCATTTCATTCTTCATTACTTCACGAATCATACTTTTTCTCCTTCCTAAAGTAGAGTAGCCTCCACCTAGTTTCTCTGATGGTCTCCCAACATTCCTTTCCCCTGCCCATTCTGTCCTCGTTTCTAGTCACATTTTAAAACATTGTTAATTATAATTTTTTTTATTTGAATGCCAATGCCACCATATTTTATAACAATTTGATCTTTATTCGTGATGTTTATGCTTGTTACGTTTCCAGCCTGAGAAATTCGTTAAACTAGGTATCGAACCACCAAAAGGCGTCCTTCTATTTGGTCCTCCTGGCACTGGTAAAACACTATGCGCTCGTGCCGTTGCGAACCGCACTGATGCTTGTTTCATTCGTGTCATTGGTTCGGAACTCGTCCAGAAATACGTTGGCGAAGGTGCTCGTATGGTACGTGAACTCTTCGAAATGGCACGTTCGAAGAAAGCTTGTCTGATTTTCTTCGATGAAATCGACGCAATCGGTGGTGCCCGTTTTGATGATGGTGCCGGGGGCGATAACGAAGTTCAACGTACTATGTTGGAATTGATTAATCAATTGGACGGGTTTGATCCGCGCGGTAACATTAAAGTACTCATGGCTACCAATCGTCCAGACACTTTGGATCCGGCACTTATGCGTCCGGGACGTTTGGATCGTAAAGTCGAATTCGGTTTACCCGATTTAGAAGGACGATCTCACATTTTTAAAATCCATGCACGTTCAATGAGCGTTGAACGTGATATTCGTTTCGAATTATTGGCCAGATTGTGCCCGAATTCTACCGGTGCTGAAATTCGGTCAGTATGCACTGAGGCGGGCATGTTTGCTATTAGGGCGAGAAGAAAGGTCGCTACCGAAAAGGATTTCTTGGAGGCTGTTAATAAAGTCATCAAGTCATATGCCAAGTTCTCCGCCACACCGAGATACATGACCTACAACTAATTTGTACTTTAAATAATTATTTGCCCATAATTGAATTAAATTTAAATTGCTTTCGTCTGTCTGCTGTGTGCGTATTTTTTGAACTTCGTATTAAAATATCAACGTAAGTACATTTAACAACTTTATTTAAATACTTTTTAAGTGTATATAATATTCATAATGTTAATCCAACAATAGTTATAATCCATTCAGCAAATATGTAAATGATATTGAGGCACGTGTACGTTTCGTATACTGGAAACAACCACGTATTTGTTATTGCCATGTAGAAATTGTGCGGTTCCCGATATTTGCGTTCAATCGCCCTACGACTATCTAAGCACAGTTCGGTAGGACTAACCAGATATTTCAGCGAAATGATGACAACTGCTAGTACCAACAATGCGGTGGTTAATATAATATTTAATATGAGTATTTGTCGTCCAAGACATAATGGGAGAAGTAGCAGTACGCTGTAGCCATTCAAAATTGCGAAACTCACAATTAGTGTTCCATTGAAGGTACAGTAGTGATAGTGAAATAAGTCTAATGCAAAACTTATGAAACCGATATTGCTTATAACCAGTATCTAGTTTACGATTGAAAATTTATTAGTCATCGTTTTTTTTCATCATTTTAAACTTACGATTTGTAAAGTTTTTATCACTTTCAAGGACAATTCTAATGTACAATTGCAGTTACACATTTTATTTATAACAGTAATAAATATATTGACAAGTATCCAGATGTTCCACGTTACGTCATGCTAACGTCACGGAGAGTTAAGGTCCTCAACTCTTCACACAGCAACGCGCTACTACGGGAGCGGCAGCGGGATCGATGCGGGATCAAATCATGTGGCGGGATATGAGAGTATTCACACAGGACTGTGCGACCACTCTCATATATCACGTGACGCTACATTCCCCATTATTTATAAACTGCATAGGGTAATAAGATATTTTTTTTCTACACCTATTTAATTATATGGTCATTATTAGCATTTTTTGAGTGATTTATGGTACCTATTATTAACTACCGTGAATAATGGAGTTTTCATTATTCAACGATCGTGAATAATGGATTTTAAAAATTACTGCAATTAAATACATTGATCGCGTATCAAAGTTCAACAAGATTTAACGAATTTGAAGTGACCGATCGATTTGATCTAAAATCTCGAAGCAACCATAGCAACAATACTGTCAAAATTGTATGTGATCCCCGGCCATATTAGTTCACTTGTCAGTTCGTTGAGAAATCCCAATTTGTATTTTGTGTTAAAAATAGTGCAAGGTGTAGAAAAAGCATATTCGCGATTATGGCCATTATACTCAGATGAATTTGCGCGACTCTTCTATCGGCTCGTGGGCTAAAACATCATCTTCGTGAGTAATGGCTATTATAATCGCTCATATAATAATATACTATTAATTATCATTTGTTATGGTTGTTTTGTTGATACAAATTCTCTTTCATGCGTCTGCTACCATTCAATTAAGGCACAAGTTGACTCTTTTATCCATTTACATTACATGAATGAATCTCGTGGACTTCGCTTTCGATGTTGTCTTCAACAGTTTAACTTTAAGCCTTGCTTTAAGCATATAACCGACCATAGAGTTTGTTTAGTTTAATATTCTAATCTAAGCCCAATTTAACTGTTTGTTAATTTCGATCTTGACAAGATGGCGTTGCGCATGACGGCTACTCATTTTTTCCCGCCAAATTTGCTGAACTTTTTGCGACGGATCGCAAAAAGTTGACTCAGTACGAACTTCTTGCGACGCGTCGCTAATATCTGACTACATTCCTTTTCGTTCTCAAAATTAAAGTAAAGTAAAGCTTATGATTGCGTCCGAACACATATAAAGAAATAACGAATAACGATAGTTATTTATACTAAGCACAGGAAATATTAGTACGTATATGTATAAGTAAGTATTGTTATTCTGCATCTTTGATTAATGTCTCGACCGCCTCAAGTTCGTTTATAACTAATAATAATCCCCAAGCAATAATTCTAGGCCTTGCTTATATCGCCAAGTTATAACGGTTACGATTAAAATTTCGTGCGAAGTTTCAAGCCACGATAAAGTCACGGCAATCTAATCGAAGTTTGGGGGAAAACTAAAAAAGTAAAAATCACCAGATTTCGTCGCTGCGATTAATCGCATATGGGAACTAGTCATTCTTGCGACCAAACATTCTTACGATATATCGTAAAAAAATTTCGATATATCGCACTTGCGGAGTAAGCTTTACACTGGGTGTAGCTTTACACTCAGTGCAGATTCAGAGCAGTTAGATATATTTAGATATAGTTAGAAATAGTTAGATATATGTCTATTGGAGGTTCTTGCGTTTTGCGTTCATACATATTACGTACCATATTTACTATTTACACATTAATTGTTGGTAGAAAAGGGTGCAGCATAAATTAACGGCTTGTTACATTTATTCTGCACTACACTTGCACTTGCCAAACAGCTGATCTGCACTGACGGCTACACTAGAACGCCACTAGCCCGCTTTGCGATTTGCGACCATACACGGTCGTTAATGTCTCTACACTTCGTCGTACCGTGTATGGCGCCCTTACGGGCGCCATGTACGACGAACATGAATCCAAGCGAATCCTGGTTGATAAGTATGACGGATTTCGTCATACATCCTTGAGACTTGTATGCCCGCGTATGGCGGCCTATACGAATGAAAAACTTTCATTCTACGATTAAGTGTCCTAAACCTAAAATGTCATTTATTTGTAAAAATAACATGTCCGGACATTTATTCGGACATTTATTGGAATAAACATGTCCGGACTTTAGTCATCTCTAGTATTTCGTATTTATCAACACTGTCGAAATTACGAAGTATTTGTAACTGGTGTAGGTATATCCTCCTAAATTTAATGCGGAAAGTAGGACATCAAGAAAGGAATAACAAAAGTTTGCGATAAAATACAGGAAGTAAATAAATATATGTATACGTAATCCAATACC
Source organism: Liometoxenus newtonarum (assembly GCA_030264535.1). Classification (NCBI taxonomy): domain Eukaryota; kingdom Metazoa; phylum Arthropoda; class Insecta; order Coleoptera; family Staphylinidae; genus Liometoxenus; species Liometoxenus newtonarum. Next base: position 25,146 of record JARJEB010005794.1, read on the forward strand.
AACAACATCGAATTTCATTGCTTTGCTATCTATTAATTAAAAGAGAAATAGTGATAGTTCAAGTCAATAATAAATATTACAATAAATTACTAAATGTATAAATAAACACAGTCTCTAAATTTCTAATTTCCATTAGGCAAAATAATAATAATTGAAACTTTTATAAGTATACGAGCCCAGATTTTAGTAAAAAAATTCAGTCGCTGTCCTTTCATCGAAGCTTAAAGTAACTAAATGAGGATTTATGATTGATTCGGAGGCGGCTTTAACATGGATCGCGCTGCTGAAGCCAGTTTCCTTGAGACGACTGATGCGATATGAGAACTGCGTTTCCACATGTATTCTTTTGTTTTCTCGTGATTATCTGCGCTGTCAACTCGAACCTGATTAAAATGATTTATATATCATGATCCTTCATGA
>JARJEB010005804.1:0-11618 GCA_030264535.1 Liometoxenus newtonarum
TTTGTAAAAAAAAACACATTGAATAATTTAAAAATTATGGCAAACTGTGGGTAATTTAATACTGTTTCAAGTAATATAATCGTTAATAATTAAAAACACAAATAACTTGTAAATAAATAGATGTGTGGAACTTACCTCTTAAAGATTTTCACAGCCCAGCATAAGAAAAACAAGAAGTTCAAAGCTCTAGAATATTAGGTTATATTGCAACAGCTGTCAATGAGATGTTTTCAGCATTGCCAAATTGTTTCTTACAACCTTAAAACCGGGTTTTTTCAAAAAACCTGTCAACCATTGGGCAGGTTACCCTATATTTAAACGAAAAAATCATTGTTTGCAAAAATTGGTGTGGGGGCGTAAAGCTAAGGTTTAAACTAAACTGACAATTTTTCATTCATACTATTAAAATTTATTTCTCTCGCTATGCTAGAGGTCTGGGTTCGATCCACAGCGAGAGATAACTTTTTTGTGTATGAATGAAAAAAATTGTCACTGTGAGATTAAGCCTTCTTCCTAAATGCATTTCCTGATTCGATATATTTTTATATTTATTATTCGTTTCAATTTTTACTATGTATTATAAAAGTGCGTCGACATTTTAATAAAACATTTTCTCTTGTGTTAGAAGATATTTATTGATAATTTATGAATAATGATTAGTTTACATAATTAGATTGAACCATTCTGATCATAAAAATAAAGAATTGAAGTTTAAAACACACAAAACGACTAAACTAATACATTAAATTTAATTTTAAAGTCACTTTGAGTGATCATTAACAAATATAAATCTATTAAGTAAACTACAACGTAAATTATTTCATTATTAAACGAAAAGAAACGTATATTTTAAAAGTAAATGCATTTTCTTTAAATGCATTTAACAACTATTTGAAATCAACGAAACTTCAACTCACTGTATAACACATTTATAAAATGTAATTAGACATAAAACTCTCTAATAAAAATGAATACATCATAGCTGAAAGTAAAACCCTAAACTTGTTATTTTTTTTGTTTGTTTATTTTTTACGTAAAATCTTCTAAGCTATTTAAATTTAGGTGGTAAGATGGTTATATGGTTATACAGTTCACGCTATGCACTCATTTTTTTTTTGTTTGAACATCAACGATCTTCGTTTCATCAAAGACCTATGTGATTAAAACGTGACGTGGGTAACACCGACACAAAATGAGAAAAAAAAGCATATAAATTTACTTCCTATTTAGCAAAATAGTCATCAAATTGTTCCGATACATGCTAACTGACTTCTCCAATTCGGCGACTTGTACCTTTAATCGTTCGTTGCGTAACACAAGCTCGTCCTTTTCAATTTCAAACGTATGTTCCTGAATGCGTCGCTTGCGTCTCGAGCGTCGTGACGCTTCGTTATTCTTATCGCGCATCTCACGATACTTGGAGCATTCGGACGAGTCGCTTGCGCGGGACATGGGTTTCGATGGACGACCACGTTTTGGTATCTTTGCCGGCGTGTAGGTGTCATTATCATTATCATCATCATCATCGTCCGATTCCACTTTTCGCCGACGTTTGTTCTTCGTAGCTTTCTTTATCGTCTTCGTCGGAGGAACGTAATCTTCGTCATCACTCTCGACTTTCCTACGCCTGCCTCGTTTGGTTTTGGTTTGAGGTAGTGACGATGTTGCTGATTGAAGTGAAGAATCATCTTGCAGCAGTGGTTGTTGTTCTTCTGGAGATTCTGGTGCTGCCAGCGAAGATACAGAAAGGGGACTTGAAGCTAGCTCTTGTTTAATATGCTCGGGACTAATATATTGCTGCAAGAAACGAAGTAAACTAATAAATATTTGAAAAATCACTAAAATGTGACGGCAAGCCGGTTTGCACAGGGTGCAAACAGATTCCAGGCAAAGATCACAAAGGTATGTAGCAGTGATGGCAAGCCGGTTTGCACAGTGCGCAAACAGATTCCAGCCAAACATCACTAAAGTATGGAGCAATGATGCCAAGCCGGTTTGCACAGTGTGCAAACAGATTCCAGCCAAAACCTTAAGAGACTGCATTGAATGCAGGCAATTGGTGCATTGGCTGCATAAACGTTTGCCCCCGATGCAATGTTTAAAATTTATTAAAAAAAAATTGGAAAAACACTTACACCTTGAATAAATTTAAAATCATTTTCAATGGAACATATTGTGTTGATGACATCAGGTGTTTGTAGATCGTCAGTTTCGAAGATTTTACCATCAATGTTCAACTTTAGCGCATAGTTGTGATGTTCGTTGATTGCTGTGACATTTGTTGGTTGATTATTTTCATTTGCTGCGTTACTATTTTCGCATGTTATATCATTATTATGATTAATAACAACATTATTCATATCGTTTAAGATGGCATCATCGTAATCGGTAAGAAAATCGTATTCATCCATATTGATGTCGAAATCGTCGAACGTGTTTGGCGATAGCAGTGTACTGCTATCATTTTCTAGATTACTAATACGTTCGACCATCGTGCTATTATGTGCTGGGCATTGATTTAAAAGATTGATATTGAAGTTGTTCATATTCATCAAATTAATATTGCAATTGCTGATGGATTGATTTTGAATACGTTGCTGCGGAATGTTAATCTTCTCATTATCCGTTTGCTTTACTGTTACTGTTACCGGAAAATTGAAAGGATTTCCATCCGATTGATGCTGATGCGTTGTAATATTGATAACTTCATTAAGCTCTTTTGTTGCTTCTGTAATAAAATCAGCCAATTTGGCAAAAGTGTCGTCGTCTGTCGTCAAATTAAGTCTTACCGAATATATCGGGCGTGTTTAGTTCATCTGTAAAACAATTTGACATTGTGTCCCGAATTGGAGTCAAATATAGATCCAAATTGATGCAATGCTCCATACGGATTTTGTCCAGACAGTTCTGAAGGGATTGTGTCTCGTCCTGGAACTCTTGAAGTGTCGAATTGTTTGTTTCCGTATCCTGTGTTCCAGACAAAAAACAAAAAAAAAGATTAGCATCCATTTCATGACAAAATTTTCATATTTTTTTTTAAACGTACTCTTTCGATGAGTAAATCGTCTAATGTTGGCTGCTCTGCCAAAGGTTGAATGAGATGTGGATCTACCGAGTGTAAATCCTCGAACTCTCCTTCGATTTTTATCATCTGGTTCGAGCAAGTCGACTTGCTTAGAAATTTCTCGTTCTCGCCACGAAGCGCAAGACTGTCCAGAGTTGGCGGGTAAGGCCATGGTGAACGATACTGAAAGACCGAAGACATTTTTTATTTGTACACCTTACACATTTTCTTTTTCTACCGTTTTAATTTTTCCGAGACTTACAATATGTTCGCCAAAAGTTTTTGTAAAAATGTTGACCCTTTTGTTAGTCTCACCAAGAGAAGAGTTGAGCGTTCTGAACTCTCAACCTGGAACAAATAAAATTGTTAGGAAAAAAAAAAAACAAAAAACATTACATATAAAAATAAAATATGCACATTTTCTTGATGACGAAAAATTTAAGTGCAAACGGGGAGGGCAAACAATTAAACATACTTAGGAAAAAAAAAACAATACATATAAAAATAAAATATGCACATTTTCTTGATGACGAGAAAAATTTAAGTGTAAACGGGGAGGGCAAACAATTAAACAGACGAAAACAAATGCATAAATGTAGTAATTATTTTTATTTTTAGCCAAAAACTGTGTAACCTTTATGTAGCCCCCCTGCAAACGCGTTCAATGTACGGAATAAAGTCGAAAGCTTAAAGTAAACCGAACGGTGTTTGAACGGTGCGTGACTCAATCGGTATAATTACAGAACAGATAAGAGAAAGCGCACTGAACTGTGTAAATTCCGTCCCCTGTCCCGCTGCCCGCTTGTGACGGCGTCTCTATGTCACATCATAAAACAAACGAACAGGTACAAACTTGTCGCGAGCAAGTTGAGACTTGTTGAAACTTGTTGTCTCACTTATCGGTAACAGTAGACAACTGCTTGATGTTTACAGTTTACACTTTATGAATGATTACAATGCATACGTCGCGTCGTAGTTGAAGGTCATCAGCGGTCACGTGAACAAGTATTGGGAATCCCATGTCGTACTCATGCTAATAATCGATAATGCCATTGCTACATTCCACATAATGACAAAAACAGCACATTTTTCCACTGTTTTATAAGTACATAAATTCTTTGCAGTTTTCAACAAACAAAAAAAAAACCACCCAATTTGTTACGTGGGAACTGTGGGAACTTTTTTTGTTAAAGTATTGCACAATGTTTCACTTACCCTAGACTATTCTCGGTGCTTACTTCTCTTCGGAAAACGTTATTGAGATTCTTGCTCAACAAAATACAAAACTTAGAAAATGTCGCTTTTGTAAATTGTACGCACAATTTAAATAAATCTGCTTTGCTTGCACTCGCTTTCTGCTTTTAGTACACTTTTATTGCAACAGGAACGAACTGGAGATCAGAAACACTCAAACTCTATACTCGCAGTTGCACAAGTTGTGAAATAATTGACTCGCAATTTTCAGTGCGCTCACTTTTGTATTGCTGCTCGATTCTGCGCTATGTTCATCGTCTAGTTATCTCATTCCTGCTTGTGGTGCTTAATGGGAACGCGTACTTTGTTACCAACGATGACGTCATATGCGACCAATCACATTTGAAGAAACAAATGATTTCGTGGAAGGATGACTCATCCATAATGAGCATGTTTTCGTCGTTTTTGTATTGTAAAGTCAATACATTTCATTCGTTGAGCCGCCGAGCGTCATTACCCGCGTTACATAATTACAATTGTTGTTTTATATTTTTGTTTATAAAAAAAATTATCTTTGCAGGCGCCAAAAATGATTCATTCATCATGAAGTTGCATAAATTCGATTCAAATTGCAATTTTCAATTTGAAACATAGCAATTCAACAAGTGCACTTATAATTTACAAAATAAAAGAAAAAAACATCATAATGTGTATATATTTGGCTTACAATTCCATTTTGGTGATTGAAAATAGACGTGAAGATTCAATTTCCGGTTGTATTAATTTTATCGGCGCCACAAACACTTGAATTAATAAGTTTTGTAAACTTTTTATTTTTTAACAAATGTAACAATCTAAAACTGAATGATTGAATAATGTTCATGAAATATTGATCCAGAACTTGGTGTAGCATAATTTGCTTTATTTAATGTTTTTGTTTATCGTTACAATGACTCGGCAATTTCTATTTGTATTCGAATAAATATTATGTTGACTCGAAATGTTGTTATTGAATTGATTTGAATGTATGAACTGACTTGGACTTGGGACAAAAAGCACTTGTTCGTATATCCCCAGGTGGCTTGGAAGGTTCCCGAGTTGGGAGTTGGAATGAGTTCAATTCAAATTCAACTAACTTGGTGCAGTCCGATTGGTTCTTGCCACGTGGAACAGTCTGGAACTAAATGATAGGGGGGAACACTACGTCTTGCCGTATGTTTCTTTCTAGACTAAAATCGAGTTTCTCGCGGGTTCGAGCGTTCGAGATTTCAATTTTCCAATGATACTCTCGCACTCCGCACGCACCTCCAAACCAATAGCACCAAGGATGATGCAACAGTTCTTCAACTTGGCTCAGGTTGAGTTTGCTTGCAACAAACATATAAATAGAAATACAAATACCAAACTTCAAGTTCTTGGTATTGGTATTTGTCCTCTTCGTAACATTGTATTTGCTTCGAAATAAATTGTATTTTTGGTACAAAAATATAAAAGAGAACAAATAAACATGAATACTAAACAAGTTAACAAAAGACGAATAATAAAATAAATGAACACTAGAAATTATTGTTGTTGTCAAAAGCCAAAACACAAAATGTAACTAAAAATAAACTTATTACTAATTAATTTAATAGAATTGAATATTAATTTTCGAATAAGTATTCAATTTTATTAAATACATATAAGTGTAATACATAACAAAACTTTATTTATTACGTAACTAAATTGTAATTTAACTACAGTTTGTCGGAAAGGAACTGCTTGAAGAAATGTTTTTATAATCTAAAATGACGGCTATTTTACGAGCCTTTGATATTTTAGTTCTTCCATGCGAGAAACCATAGTTTTATGACTTATAGATTCCTTGTATTCTTGTACATATAACAGAAAATTAAAGTAAATAAAAGTAATATTCGCAAAGTGTTTTCCGATTTCACGTTTCCGGTTAAACGCGACGAAATTCTGAAACAATACATTGACGTTAGTCTCGGCGTTATTATGAAAATAAGCGACCATAATAAAACACAGAAATGGATATATCAACATAACAAATTTAATTTGTAATAATAATAGGCTAAAAAATAGAAAAAAAGTGAATTTAATTCAATGGTTTTAAAATACCGGTTTCGATTAATTCCAAATAGGAAAGTCGCTTTGTATCTGTATTAAATAATTGAATCGATAAAGGATCGCGTTTTGTAATTTTTGCCAACTTATTCGACTCGATATAGTGCGATAAGTGTTGGTTAACAGTCGTAACGAGTAGCGGATGTTTATCAATCACGAGTTGAATATCACTCAAAACGCCCACGTATTGCTCGACGGGATGTTGCAACCATGCTGGTTTGATGACGCGAATATCATTCGGCGGTACCTCCTCCACATTACCAAAGTCGACGAAATGTACACGGATTTTATCCGATTTCGTAAATAACCGACCGCGATACCAAACATTGTCCACATGATAACGAGCAATGCAAGGTTCATTTTCCGTAAGACTTTGCAACACCGGCTGATCTGACCAATTACGATTGATTTCAGCCGACAATTGTGCAAATTCTAAATTGTCAGTTTGTGCCCGAACTACTTCGAACACGATTTTGTTCATGTCGATGATATTAATGACCGAAATTTCGAAAAGTTCCGTTTTTGGTAGGTCGACATACGTGTAGTTAGTTTTATTGTAACCAATCGGGTCCCTACTTGATAAAACCGAACGAGCTCGTCTAAAGCGGGGCAAAAACTTTTTATTACTTGAATTACCTTCAATGACTTCATCGATTACGACATCATCGTCAAGCTGTTCGACAGCATTGGCTTGACCATGATGAGACTTACTTTTTCCCTTCGTTTTAAGTTCATTGCGCATGAACGCATTGAGATTAACCTTCCCTTGATGGACGAACGCCGAGGCGGGGATAGTTTCGGTAGCTTCTTCGACGATAGTAATGTCGAGAACCTTTTCGACAACGAGCGCGTGAAGCATGTCGAGGATGCTAGTGGAAAATCCTTTCTTCGCACGGATATCGTGCAAACGAATAACTTTGGCAGCGCGTGGCACATCTACGAACATCACCTCTTTAGAGACTTCATGGTATTTTACGTCCTCGACGTTTCCGTAGTCAATCATACAGACGCGGAGTTCTTTCTCGTGTTGGTTGAAACCGAGAACTTCGCCGCGATACCATTTCTGGTTCTGATGATATTTGACAGTGCACAAGTCACCTACTTCCCAGGTAGCAGTCGGATCAACTTTGATATTTTGGAATTGGTCGTAGATGGAGTTTTCCATTTCTTGGAGCAGGGAAACTTCGAAATTGTCGTGGAAATAAATCCAGCCGGTTTCATCAACGTATGTTGCTATGGCTTGAAAGTTTTTTGAGTTGATAGGTTTCGCCGGTAACCATTTGCGTTCGAAGGTATTTTCAAAAGGCAAATCGTCGAAATTTTGGGATGCACTCCCGATGGGAACACCATCATCGCTATTGGCTTTTGGTGGTGGAAGAGTTGGCTTAGGCAGCTCGTAATCCTTTGACAAAATACCCAATCCATTCTTGCTAAGCAACTTGCTTAAATTGACAGTTTTAACTTTGGTTTTCTCCAAGGCACTCACGGGTTTCACCTCACGTATCCACATCACCACTGGGACATTGGATTCACCATCCACGTTGTTCTTTAATCTGGTCACCAATACATTCTGTTTTCCTTTGACCATGTCCTTGATGTAATCCGCGGCCATCAAAGACCATTTTCCAAGAGGGTTTACTCCGTATAAACGGACTTTTAATGCAAAAGGGGGAGATGAACGAAATTCCTCGTCAAGTTCCCCAATTCCATCGCATTTGACGACGAAAATATTGCCAAAGTCCTGCGAAAACACTTCGTACTGATTGTCACTGAGTTGTTTGTTAATTAATATACGGAAATATTGTTTTGTCGTCTTGTAGTACGCGACACCGTAGTCATTGACGTTCCAAGACTCGCGCGTTTTGAATCGCCTAGTGGAGTAGTGCTTCTGCAAACTCAAGTTCAGCTGGATCAATTTCTTCATGAACTTTTCGTTTTCGCATAAATGCACATAAATACAATGTGGATTTATAACGTTTAGCACTTTGACTGGTTCCAGTTTAAGACCGATTGATTCGTCTTCGGATTCATCGGAATCCGATGATTCGTTGGCTCCCTGAGATTGTTTAACGAGGCTGGTGGTTATAGTTTCATTTTCAAGTTCGTCTGGATCTTCGTCATGTTGCCATTCGAGCATTTGCGATCTGAAAGCAGAAATTTTCGCAATAAAATTCAAAGTTCAAGGTCACACTTGTAACTTGCATTGACAAGTAAGTCAATTAGGCATTCTAATATGACGTCACAAACGTCAAAATTTTGTTCTTTGAGGAAAAACATTAGGCTGGCGTTGCTGCAACCTGCTGTATGTGTTAGCCAGCCTTAGACATCATGTTTTCATCCACGAGCAAGCGAAACTTGGAGGTTATTATTAGAATGTCTACTAGGGCTGGAGATAGGTTAAGTTAGCTTACAAAAATCCCGTCGATTTCATTCCGGCCCTAACAACATGCGCATTGACACAAAAATCCACCATTTGGTGGCATTCCAATAATATCACTTCCGGTACTTTTCCCTCGGCATGAATTATCATTTTCAATTTCATTCCGTTATACTTTGCGAGTACTTCTTTTCCAATTTCGTTTTGTTTTTCATTTTGGAAGTTTACGTGAGCCAATTTCACTTTAAATGCCTGCAAATAATTGAATCGATTACATTTTGAGTAAAGCAACGCAAGATGGCGTCCAAGTATTATGAACTATTACGTCTGCGCAGACAAAAAGTGCAACTTACCATTCGCGTATAAGAAAGAAATTTCTTATTGAGCAAGCGAATATCTTCGTAAGACAATGTGTGCTCTTCACCCAAATCAACCAACAACACTTTAACGGACCCAGTGCCTTGATTCACTTCCATAATCAGCCCACGATTCCAATGTGAGAGTAACGTGTTGATATTATGACGGACAGCAACTGTCATTCCAACTCTCGGTGCATATACCTTACCCTTTTCCAGTTCTTTATTGTAGTATTCGCTCATTGACAGCCTCAACTTGCTACTGAATTCGGTGACTTTACACTAAACGATTAAGCATAAAATCAAAATAGGTGTGTTCCAACATAAGTTACAAATTACTTACAATTTGCACGTAAAATGTTACACCATCAACAACATTAACGATTACTACTTCATGTGAATCGTTCAATTTCATTATTTGATCGTAGTAACGATCCTTCTCTCTTTTTTTACCTTCCGTTGCTACAGAATGTGTGGCAGGTGTTACAACACACGTCACATCTTCGCAATCATTGCAAACGCCGCGTCCTAAGAACAATAGCGAGTCTCGAAGCGAAAATTCTTCGCCAGTAGAGAAGACTTTTAAATCCACTTCCATTATGCATGGACTTACGATGTTTTTTACTGACATTGTTACATTACATCTAGAAACAATATTTACAACTTGTTTATAATTGACATGTAACTGTCATAATTATTTTGAAAATTGACATGTAACTGTCATAATTATTTTAATAAATTTAATTAATTTGATAGTTTGCTTACCCAGACATCATATCTGCAATTAAAGTTGCATCGTCCTCGTTCCATGGTTGATCGGGTGGTTCTAAAAGATCGTAGAGCCGGCATTCAATGACAAATGGCGGAATATTGCCAGCTTGGTCATTAATGGTGCGCATACTGCAACATTTCAGGAGAAAAACATTGATATTCCCTTCTACAAACAATTATTAATACAGATTAGTAATGTCCGGATGTTATTCCATCCAGTGTCCGAATAAATGTCTGGACATTTTTCAAAAGAATGACTTTAGGATACTTAAACCGGACCTGACGCTTTCATTTTTTCAGTGTAAGCACTTGGTGCATTCGGTACTTTCAGTGCAAAAGAAAAATTTGCACCCGGTGCAAAAAAAAATTTGCACCCGGTGTAAAAAAAACTGCACCGGGTGTAAAAAAATTTGCATCCAGTGTAAAAAATTTGCACCCGGTGTAAAAAAATTTACACCCGGTGCAAAAAAATGTGCACCCGGTGTAAAAAAAATTGCACCCGGTGTAAAAAACAGCCGGTGCAAATGCTAGCACTGCTTTTATATAAAAATTCCAAATTGCAGAATGAAACATGTATGAAAGTGTAGTGTCCACTGAAATGTCCTAAATGGAAACTTTCCACCGCTCATCTCCTCAAATTATTAATGAAATAAAACACTTTACTTGTCAAACAGCACATTGATGTTGTTCCCGTAGTCAATCAACTTCACCAAACAATCTTGATTAGATGTTATTTTGATGACGACACCTCGTCGCCACATCGTCTTAACGCCAAGATTGTATTTCACCAAATACAATTCATCTGAGACAGAAAAGAAAACAACAACATGGCATAATAATAAAAAACAACAACAAAGCAGATTTGCGCATGAGTAATAGCTCAAATGATACATACTGACGGTAGGGGTTGTAATATTGGCAACGAAAAGATTTTGAACGTAGTAATCCAGTTGTACGTGTAAATTTTGAATGTTCCTGTAGTTATTTGATAATTGTACGTAAATTTTATTAGGGGCTACGATATGCGTCACTACGACATTTTCCATTGTTCCTGCAAATGCACTCATTTATTAACCAATAAGTTAGGTTAGGAATAAACACACAAAAGAAATATTTAGGTAAGTACCTTTCGTTAAACTCGTTGTAGATTGAAATGCTGGAAAATCTTTTACACTCTGGGATGAAGTGACACTCATCAGTTCATCGTTTAGAAAGAAACTCATATCCGGTTGAAACTTCAAGTTGATTGCTTCTTGTTTCAATCTGTTTTCTAAAAATTATAAAATCTTGCTTAATATCTTAATAGGCAAGATGGCGTAATCGTAACGTAATGCAGCATTCATAAAATGGCGAACAGGCCAAAAAAAAAAACAAAAATTGTTTTTTTCTTTCATTACCTTTCTCGCCGCTATGTATAAAAATCGATTTGTTAATGTGGGATCCGATGGTGATTTCCGAAATACTTGAAGTATCCGATTGTGAGTCAAAAATATTGGTGTATCCTGCAACTTCTTCGTTTTCGGCAACAAGTTTGAATTTTTTCTTCTCCGTCGTGTTCAACTTGAAGTGTTCAGACCAATCATCGGTGAATTCAATATATTCAAATTCCAAGCTATAAAATTCCGAAAATTTCATTACAATTATGTTTAAAATTTAATTAATAGTATATTATTACATGAGCGATTATGACAGCCATTGAATTCACCCGAAGAATTCCGACCATAGTTCG
>JARJEB010005810.1:0-37148 GCA_030264535.1 Liometoxenus newtonarum
TTAATGAATTATTTTTATCCGCGACGACCAAGTAAAACAACAATTATTAGGTGTGTATGCAGGCGCATATAACTCACATTAATACCACTCGCGAATAATGAGCTTGACACACGTTAATCATGGATCCATTAGTTTTCTAGAGGTTTATTTTACGTCAAGCAGAACGCTTTCCTGCATTCAATAATGAAATGTCACACGCGGACTGCATCAAAAACCTCATCTATTGAACTGATGCTGCGTTCGTATATTTAGACAGAGTTGGAGTGTAGCTGGAGTAGTATTGGAGTGTATAAAGAATGCTCCATTCAACCTGTTTAGACTGTTTAGAGTGAAAAGAGTCAATAGAGAATATCCGAACGTAGCTTGAAATATCTCGTATATGACAGGCGTCAAAATTGTCTGTCAAGCAAACGTCTCGCGATGCACATTCGTGTATGGTGTTTTGGTGTTTACGTTTCGTCGTTTTATTGTTTGTGCTTCGTTTCGTTTGGTTCGAAATGAATCAAGTCGAAGAAATCCACTGTACGCAGCCAGAAATCAAACAGGCAGCAGCATGTGCATCAGAAAATTTTCCAAAAATCAATTAATTTGATGCTCAAAAGTACACTGAATATCCACGAAAATGTGAACATTGACAGCTTTGCTAAACGGGTTGTATTCTTGAAAAGACAATCGGAAGGTTTTCAAGCAAAAAAAGCCAGCACATTTACATTAAAGGGAGTGTATGAAATGACAACTTTTCAAGTTGACGGTTGTCAAATACTGTTACTCAAGCAAACGTCTTCACACTGCAAGTTGAATTCCATGGTTGAATTTGTAAGTTTGAAAGCCATACTGCAGTATAAAAATTAAAGTTTGTCGTCGCGGATAAAGTATAGTATTCAATTCGCGCATATAGGCTATTATACGCTCGGGCCATTACTTCACTCGGCTCGCATCGCTTCGCCTCGCTACGTAAACTCGCCCTCGCTCATTGAATAATATACTATTATTGCGTTGTCCCCACGTGAATACTTAATCCATAATAAATACGTATATTGGGTTGCAAACTTTACATCGTGAAAGTATTTGCCCTCTATTAATTCTGTCCAATTTACTAAAATATGGGCAATCAAGGGAATGAATATAAAAAATACACGCCGTACATGCGGGATAAAGAATAAAAGAGCTAGCACTAGAATATAGTTGATGGTAGTAAAGACGTGAAATGAACATAAAGGAAAAGCGTGACGTGACACATAAAGAAGCATTTTCGGTGCTTCATTATCGACACTCCACCGCTCTGTCGGATGTGTCGGATGGTTATAAAAGTAGGATGATCGAAATCGTCCTCGTTCCTCGTTTCTCAATCCTCGTTCTAGTCGATTCAGTTGATCTTCTCACATTTTCTAACAAGATACGATGAACGACTCAATAAATCGACACCCCGGCGAATTGCGGTAACGCAGGGCATCACCAACCAAAAGAATCCCAAATTGATGTACTATTTATACCTCTTTTACCTTGTAGCACTAGAACATCCAACACAATCCACATCGCATCTTTTACTTTTCTTTTTTTTTATAATACTCTCTGGCAGTACTATTTCTTATATACTTTATACCTTAGAAAAGACGCCAATTTCTTTTACTTCGACTTTATCTCAAAAAAAAAGCTTCATTTTAACCTTTTCTCAAAGCAATCTTTCTGCCTTTCCACATTCTAACCTAACCTAACATCTAGCGGACTCAAAATACGATTCGAACGACGGAACGACACTTCAAACGATTTCTCTCATTTACAAAAGTGCTTTTTTGTCATAAAAAAATAACATATTTTTCTATAAAAACCTTTCAAACCGTGATAAAATTTACCTGGGTAGTGTGAAATGGATTTTTTTCAAAGTATTATGACTTTTAGAAAGGGAAATTACTATTTCCTGAAAAAATCCACGGAACAGGCAAACCCAAATATTCAACCAACCAAAGGGAAAGCATTGCAATTGTATGGGTGCTAATTCTAATTATATTATTAGTTATAAGAATTAACATTCATATACAGAGCCTTTATTTTACCTTCGAACATAGCATCTTTACAATAATCACTGACTTGTGATCGTGGTATGTAGTCGTCCGTTCCACATCCCCACTTTCTCCCCGTCCGTCGATGTGTCTTTAGCAAATACAAATTTCCTCCCCTCACCCCAGCTGAGAATATTGCACATGCTATGTTCGTCAGTAAAATACACACACGGTATATTTGTGATTAGGTAGAGTTCATTTCATTGTTGTTGGTTGCGGTTGGTATCTGACATTTTCTTCTGTTGATGTACTTAGTTAGGTATACCGAGTTGTTAGGTTAGGAATTGATGGTACGGCGTTGTTGCTGTTTGAAGTGTCGACTAAAACGGGCCGAAATACGAGCATGCCTATTACCATAATCACTAATTACGTATGCGTCGAACGTATCTATGATATTTAGCGCGTTTTGCATACTAAATGGTGCTCCATCTATACCGTGATTTTCATTTCACTTGAAACATAGACGGTTCGGAGCTAGCACGAACATTAAACGGAGATATGGGTAATGGGCGTGGCTTTATTTTACAAATTAAAATTATTTTGCAACACAAAAATCGAAATGTATTAGATTTGTGTAGAGGGCGCTGCTGTTTTGCGAGGAATAGCATTGACAACACAGCGTTGGCAACTGGGTACGAGGAGAACCGAAGAAATGTGACAGAAACATAAGTGTTGGGGAACATGTGGATACGTCAGCACAATAATGCCGTTTTTGCGAATGTCTCAAACTCATGCTCAACTATAATGTTACTCACGGTATATAATTCCATTGTAGTTATAGTACCTGTGTGTATTTAGTACAAACGGGGAACGACAAAGCATTTACGGGTGACGCACGTTCGTGATGCCGTGGCTTGGCGGTAAGCGTGTGGGCAAGTGGGCAACAGTTTCCCGCATTTTGTCTATCGCCCGGCCACATCTCCATATCAAACTATCCTTACGCTTAGGTACGACAAAATGTTAAATGCTGCAAGGTCCGGGATCATAAAGGAGTTAGTTAGGACGTCCGGGTGACGAGAGTTAATGGTGCCACATCCAAGTTCCAGGTTCACGTTCACCCATTCTTAATCTCACCGTTTTAGCTGTAAACCAATTCGTCCATTTGAGCAAAGCAAACCAAATATTCAACCAACCAACGGGAAAGCATTGCAACGGTATGGGATAGTTGTAAAATCTTATACCAAGTGTACTAAGCAACCAGCAAAGGAGAATGATGATTGAAACATTGCCACCATTGGTGCAAATTTACAACAATTTAATTTTTTTAATTTTTTGTTGTCAACAATTCTAGAGCAACACCCATTATAAACGTGTTTAGAGTTGCTTTGCATGAAACGACAAAGGAGTTTGTTGTTTGTTCATTAATTCGTAATGTGCCATGCATACGCATACATCAAGGTGAAGATCCCGTGGGAATGTTGGTGAAAGCCTTTATTGAAATTATTTGAATGAAGGTATGTAAATGGGCAACACCGTAATAAAATAATATAATCAGTG
Source organism: Liometoxenus newtonarum (assembly GCA_030264535.1). Lineage (NCBI taxonomy): Eukaryota > Metazoa > Arthropoda > Insecta > Coleoptera > Staphylinidae > Liometoxenus > Liometoxenus newtonarum. The sequence continues at coordinate 3,558 of JARJEB010005810.1, forward strand.
ACTGTAAATAATTTCTTTTAATTAATAATTAACAAATCTTAGAGAGAGAAAAAAAGAACGAAAAAAACCTTTACAAAATGAAGCAAAAGTATAAAGAAAATGTAACGGAAACTTGATGAAAAAATTCAAAGGCAAATATCCTTTTGCCAATTAGTCCTTTTGTGATCTTCAAGTTACAAATTTAAATCCAATTGTGTCCTATATATATTTATTCTTTCGGTATTCACCGGAAAAGAAATGTGAGACGTAAAATACACCGAAAATGGAGAAAAGGAAAATATATAATTCTTATAGGATTTAAGGGAAAAAGAAATTTGCATTCAATTATTATCCTTCGGCTTTGTTACATTTCCTGCTTGTAAATATTAAAGTATCGAAAATTCGTCCAAAATTACAAGAAATTCTGATTAAAAAAAGGATAAATTGCTATGAAATTAAAGAAGTGGATGAAGGACAAGAGAAGAAAATTTTGAGTTTGTTAAGAATAAAAAGGATATTAAAAAAAAGTATAACAAAAGACGGATTTTTTTCTGTATAAAAATCAATTTATAACATTTAAAAACTATTTGTTCAATTTTACGAAAATTATTAACGAACTCGCGAACTCGAAACCAAAATACAACAACGAAAACGAAAACAATAACAAAAACTCCGCAACCAAGGCGGCTGCAAGTTTGCAACGTAGGTAGCTGTTCTAAAGCTTGGCGCACGCATAGATATTTACGTATTAGTGTGGAAGATTATGTGGGAAATTTTGTTAATTAAGTAAGAGCTTCAAGCCAAGCGGCAGCTGATGAGGAAACGAATAACTAGAACGAACTAAACTACCAGGAGCGAGTCGCAAACTTTCATAATGTGCACGAAGGAAGAACGAGAGTGCGTTCGTTATCCGTTTGTTGTTGATTTGCGGCTTCTTCACCGTACAACGCGTATAAACAATCATAAGGCGATTATTTTAAGTTTCCTCCCAATACCAATACAAACAACTCGGCAAAACTTTACTTCTTACACATTTAATCCAACAATTCATGATTAGTTATTGAACAATGTTTAGGCTAAATTATTTTCCAAATAATAAAATACCCTATTATTGTACATGGAGTTAAGAGTTAGCAGAAAAATCCTTTTCAAAACGGATTAATTCGGTCGTTTTGGTTTTATCATGGAACCAAACCAATATGTTGGATTAATTTTTATAGGTTATTGTTATTGTGCGTTATTAAAACTCGTTTTTGAATAGACAGCTTCGTAAACAGATTTTTGCTTTACTAATAGCATTGAATTAATACATACTGAAAAGTTAAGAGGGCACTTAAAATATGTAGATTTCTGTAATTACTGGAATCTGCTTACGCTATCTTAAGTAGGTTAAGTGTATTTATTGAATTGTCGACGGATATTTGAAATATTCGAATTCAACAGTTGCATGAAATAAAGACGGATTACAAATAATATACATGAATAATGAACTTTGTGTGGCGAGTAGGCTACGCTCGTCGGACAATTCCTACGAGCCACACAAAGTCACTTATACGTTGAATGATATATACTATTTCATCTCCGAACGCCATTTAATTTAATCAAAATTGTAATAATAAATGAAGAATGTCGAGATTATGGCATTTGACGTTTGTTACCGTTACGCCAGTTGGGTTGCATAGAACTGCTGCACTGCGTACTGCACGCCGATTGGTCCGAATCACTTTATGCGCCTAGGAGGTATAAATTATTCACTTATACGCCTAGGAGGTATAAATTATTATGAGTATCGGAGGCGCCATAAAGCTGCACTTATACACCATGCAACAGAGAATGTAATGTGTCACGTATACGACGTTCGGAGATAAATTAATATTTTTCGCGTATACAATAAAGGGATCGAGCATGGATACTGCTGACTGGTAGACACTGAAAAGGTAAGAGGGCGCTTAAAATATGTAGATTTCTGTAATATGAAGAAATAAAATTTACTGGAATCTGCGTATGTTAAGTGTATTTCTAGAATGATCGACGGATATTTGACATAAATAATATAAATGAATAATGAAAATATTTAATATTAATAAATTCATCAATTTTCATTTAAGTCATATGTATCAATACGCTGTCAAATATGCCAACAAAGCAAATTTCATTAGCGAATTAAAATTTTTCCCTCGATTTTTCCATAAGTGGCGAATAATATGTGAAAACATAATAGCTGATTATATAATTAATCATATTCGTCATGCTGTCGATAGTATTAGTCGGAAGTATGGTTATAATGTGAAATTCCATATTCGATTGAATTTCGTTTTGTTTCCGAGCTTCGTTTCACTTCGATTGTAACTATATGCATAATACGCAATTTGGCGTTTCATATTCAACCATTACACAGATCGTATCAATGATTAACTGGGTGTTGCATAAGAATCATTAAAGCCCTGGGATGAGGTATATTCCTGATCGAATCCTGTTCATCTGACAGATTCGTTATATCAGTTACCAGATGAACAGAAATTGAAAACCGGATGAACAGGATCCGATCAGGAATATACCTCCTCCCATAAGTAGGTAGTGAGGGCTATCCTCCTCCCATGTAAATCCCCATCTGCAGGTGGGTCTAGCACCGGCTTATTCCTCCTACTGACATTTCCCAAGGTCATCATTTAAAGATTACAATTCTATAGAAGTATATACTGAAAACTTAAGATGGCGGTTAAGTATTTCTTAAGTTTATACAGTACAGAAAATTACACATTTTAAGCGCCATCTTAACTTTTAAAAATACACCATGCTAACTGTGCGTAAACTAAATTATCAATAGTAACACGCAGTACATCAAGTCGATGGAAAATATGCAAATTTGGAAAAATATAATATTTTTCCTAATGAACCATGAATAGGCAGACTGGTCCAATTAAATTAGTTGCTTTTGTTTGAATTGGAAATAAAATTTGCAATTTCATTTTCGTTTCGGTATTTTACAGATAAATAAATTCAAATTATTCTTTTGTTGTTTCATTTTCACTAGTCCTCGTGCCGCGGTAATTTCAATTAATCTATTGAACAAGATTTTTTCATTTTTCACCTCTCTATCGATGAAATAATATCGTCAGTTGTCATATTATTAAAATATACCATTGTCAAATAGCAATTGTGTGTATTTGACTGATGACGCAAAACTTTTGTTGATCGTACTAATAATATCAACAAATAATCATAACCTACATAACCTACAATTTGCCACTGAATGCAAGAATATGGTCAATGAGCAAGTATAGGGTTAAATATTCCATTTTCATAATTAAATGTTTACATAATCAATATGCACTTGCATATGTTATAAAGTAAGGTTTATTAGAAGTCTACATTGAACAGTAATGTAAATATTGACACAAGTTATATAGAGGAAATTCAGGAAATTGGTTAGATAAATTGAGCAAATATAGGAAATTGTATAAAATGATCAAAATTATAGGATAACAACGCAAAATTTCAATAAATATTAATATAATCATGCGTGTTTCGATTATACGCAGTATTTAGTAGTTTTAGTTGACTTTATCTGGACTGGCACAGACTGAAAAGTTTATAGTAGGGCCCTTAAAACAAGCAGTTTCCTGTAATTAGAAGAATTAAAAATTACAGGAATCTATACTTATTTTACGCGCCATCTTAACTTTTCTGTAATTATGTTTCGAATGTTCGATGGATATTTGATATATTAATTTCAAAAGTATCATGAATTAAAAGACATTAGGATTACAAAATAATATAAAGGAATAATGAAAATATTTAACCAACTAATAAATTTTCATTATTTTAAAAGTGCCTTTTCAATAAATATTAATATAATTGTGTAATGTGTTTCGAATATGCGCCTAATAAATTAAATTAACGTTCTGGACTGGCGCAGACTGAAAAGATAGTAGGGCGCTACAAACAAGAAGTTTTCTGTAATTATAAGAATTAAAAATTACAGGAATCTATAAATATTTTAAGTGCCATCTTACGTGTATTTAAACGTCGAAAAGTCTGATGGATATTTGAAAAGACATCTGGATTACGCAATAATATTAAAGAATAATGAAAATATTATAAATATAAATTGACATTCTGGACTCGCACAGACTGAAAAATTAATAGGACGCTTTAAACATGCAGTTTTCTGTAATTAAATGAATTAAAAATTACAGGAATCTGTACATATTTTAAACGCCATCTTAACTTTTCAGTAAATATCTAGTTTCGTGTATTTGTATTTCAAATAGTCGGATGGATATTTAAAATATACAGGATATACTTACAGGATTACAAAATAAAACAGGGAAATTTCATTACAGAATTTAAACTTTATCATTTTCAACTGTATTCCATCCACACCGAGAAACGCTTTCAAAGTTATTGAAATGTATTTAAAATATAAAAGATGTAAATGTTTGAATAAAACCGAATTGACCTTAATAAAAGGAAATATTCGAAAATTGAAATGACATCAATACTTCTACATTAAAATATTAAAAAACTTGTAAGTTCACAACAATAAAAAAACAAACTTAGAAACAAATTTATAAAAAATAATATTTTGTAAAAAATTAAGATGATTTTTATCAGATGAATTTTTTTTTAAATTATTTATTTGTTTTGACTTGATTGACTTCATTTTTATCAGATGAATTTTTTTTTAAAATTATTTATTTGTTTTGACTTGCACATCCATATTTGTTTTTCACTACTGTATATATTTAACATATGAGGAACTTCATATTACATTTTATAATTGGATATTCGTTGTTTTTTTGTTTATTTTTACGGAAAAGAGCAATATTTTGAAATAATCATCAAAGAACAAAATACCAAGAGTTATTCAAAAATAAATAATTTGTAAAATACTGATAAAGGGACTATTAACTTTATTGTATTTATTGAATCTCAAAAATCATAAATGAGTAACGCGGGGCGACTTTGATTTCTGCTTTCTAACTTGAGATCGCCGATTAAAGAGAGCGAGTCTCCCGTTGTTCGGTTACTCGCTCTCCCTCAAACATCTCTCTTTTACTTTTACTTGACAGCCAAGCCAACACAATACAAACATCAACATACAAAAATGTACAGGGTGTCAGGATTTACATGGTACAATACAATAATGTCAAAATGGTCGCTTTTTGGAATGTTAGAAATTTTGATATTTTGAAAAAATATCGTGTTAATTTTAAGAAATTTTGTGAAACTATTAAATTTGATATTTTTGTGTTTAATTTATCACACATGACACTTGATAATATTTGTGAAACCCTCTGGATATTTTATAATTTGAATTTGTTGTTAGTTAATATAAAGTTATTTCAATTATTTTTATTTCACCGGCTTTTTTGTATTTTTCTTCGTTGTTTGTTAGTTTTGTAAAACCAAACCACAATGCAACTGAAATGTGAAAATGCCATTAAAATATGTAAATATAGTTGACACTTTGTTTTCCTAATTTTATTGAATGCAGACTGCACACGACTTCATAATAAATGAAAATTCACAAATCTTTTATTTTATTTTGCATATACGTAATAAGTCGGAAAGTTGAAATTGTACAGAAATTTAGTGATATCAAAATGTACTCAATCTCATTTCCACTTTCCAATCAATGACTTCTACGAAATCGTAGTGTAATTGATCAGCTAGTTGTGCGGTGCGACTTTAACGCACCGATTTCTTTTTTTCTTATTCGACAAATTTTGTAAATTGCTAGGTTATTAATGAACTAATAAAAATTAATTAACAATAACTCGACATAATTGCCCATTTTTGGAAACATGTGCTTTTATTACTTTTATAGTATTACACAAATTTTTATCACAAGCTGTTGACTGTTTATTCATTTAACGGCGTCAACATTGTCCTCAGCTCCTTTTTTCAATTGCCATCCGCGCGTTTGCCCTTCATACAAGCATATTTCACCACAGCACCCAACATCCTGCATTTTAATGCCAAATTTTTGTCCAAAATGATATTTCATATTTTATTGAAACAAGAAACAAGGAAAATGGAGGAAGGAAACAAGAAATCTCCTCAATACAATGAAGAAATGCTTGAAAGGTTGATGGGCAGGGCAACAGATGCATCTTTTCGACCTTGACAGTCGCAATATAAAAGATTTATGTATAGGTACCGGGTGTTACAAAACATATCGAATGTAATGAAAAAAATCGTAAAGTAAAAATATTACGAACGGAAAAATTCAAATATAATAATTAATAACAATAACGAATATTTCGCGTTCAAAGTGAAGAATAAACGTGCACAAATCGAATATGAAAATGATAAGGAAGAAATATTTACAAACGAAACGAATACATCTGATGTGCATTCGAGAGAAGAACTGAAGTTTAGTTTTAGTATGGATATTACTATAAATCCTCATAGTTCGACAGTTCTTTACTATGGGAAGACGGCAAGATGTTTCAGTTTCTCTGTTCTCTATTCCACGGACACAAATATTTAGGCCACGCCTCCAAAGAGTACGACAAGCGCAAAGAGCGAAAATTTAACTTATGACAAACAAACATTATTGTTTCCTGACCACTTGCGTAAATACGAGCTTCAACTCAAATAATGTGTATTTTTATGGGAAGTGGCTGAACTATTTGTGTTCGTGGAATACTTTATCTTCTTGTTTCAGTTCCATGTTCACTGAGAACTTTTGCCAAGTATTGGAAATAGTGTGTGATGGGATTTAGTGTATATTACTATCGAGCACTATCGGGCATCCTATACAGGCGAAGAGTAGGGGTGCACAAGACATATCAACGGTAAACTTGCCAGCTAGTTGTCCCCGTCAGTTCCAAGAAGCACACAATAAAATCCTTTTGGACTAAAATAAAGTTTTCCATATGTTACCAAGTTAGACAGGTACATTTTCAAAATGAAATTCAACTACATTTTCGATACGGAACACAAAACTGTTTAATATCATTTTGTTTTGGATACATTTTTTGTGGCAAGGAATTATTTGAGGCCCTTTCTGGCCTTTTTTATTATAACCCGGCACTGATTGCGTGAAAATAAATATTTTGACAGTCAATAACTCTCTTCATTACCGGCCGATGTTGTTTCTTTTTAGAATAGGTTCAAGTTCGAGGGACATCTGCTCAGGCACCAAATTTCATCACCACACGTTACTTGGTTTGCCCGCAATTTTATTCACAGTTGCACACAGTCACACAACATAACTCCAAAAACCACTTTTTTGGATTCATAGAAGCGAGATTCGTGGGGATCCATCGAAAATCCGACTTTGATATTGTGCCTGATCACCTAACTTTCCTTACTATACCTTCGGTAAGTCGGAAAGTAAAAATTTAAAACGACTTTAAAGAAAAATGAGTATATATGAGACTGTGTAAGGAATAAGAAAAGTAAATAATACCAGATCACTTTTGGGTCGTTTGTTGGTTGCTTGCACATTTCATTTTGTCGTTTCTTACTTTTTCGCTTTCATGCCATGAAAAGCGCTTCGTTCGTTCATTCGCTTCTTATAAATTTTGTTGTTTGGTGTCATGTGTGTTATTTTCGATGTGTCGCAACAATAAATTTCAGTTTCCCGTTCCAGTTATACAATTCCACTAAATTGTGTGTTTTGGTGGGATGTGGAAGTGGGAAATAGTGGCATTGGAAGTTAGACAAGAAGAAAGAAAGAGTTGGAAGAAAGGAACTTTAATCTCGTCACCATCTCGCACCGTTTGCCCTTTTATTCATCTTTTATACACTCCATAACACGTCGCCCATATATGGATGCGTGTATACAAGTCGTACTTTTAGTTCTTCATTTTTCTTCTTCATGATGTATATGAAGAGCTTATATACCAAAAGGTAACCACCAAACATACAACAAGATTAATATATACGTATATATGAAGGAAATAAATGGAACAACACAACAAGTCAGAAGAGACATGGAAACTGGGAAAGGACTGAGGAAAAGTTGAAGAACGAAAAAAGAATATTGTTTGTTGTCACACACGTGTTTAGTACATAAATACAACTCAGAAGCATACAGGACAGGACATGACAAAGACAAAAAGCATAACAAAACTAACAAAACCAAACCGCCACACTCAACCATAAATTCATATGATTGAACGAACTGAGAGCAAAAAAAAAAATCAGGAATATTTATTCCACACATAAATGTAAAATATTAAAGATTTCTTTAATATTTTCGGCAATCTATCAAAATAAAATATCAAGGAACATCCTGGACCTTGACCTGGACCTGGACAGTGGAATCATTTGTCTCCATGACCTTTTCTAAACTATTTTTAAACCAATTCTTATGCCCGTCAGGACGATAAAAAGGAAAAAAAAGACATTAAGATTAAAATGTCATGATCATAATTCATTTTACACCTAACAATAATCTCTCATTCTTATCACCGAAAACGCGAAAACCCCAAAGTATCACCTATAGGTAGAAGGTAGAATTCTTAACAGATTTTGAAAGGCAGCAGCAAGCAGAATACTTTCTGAATGACGGGTTGCAATGTTGTAAAAGATATTAGAACTATCTCACTCTCTCTATGCCTACCTACATATACAAAACCGACTGAACTGAATTGGAAGGGATGAATGGAATAGAAAAGGTAATGAGAATGTGATTCTCAGCGTGTTAGTCAGAGTGTATCTATGCGGATAACTAAAACTTTGTGAATGGAAAAGGAGAAAGATAGGGGGAGTCCCTATTTCCCCAAAATGGTTGTTGTAGGGACTTTCAGCAACATCAGCACGGCGACAACAATGGTGTTTAGATAAAAGTAATTGATTCGAAATATTCATGCATGAGATGGTTAGTAGGGAATGAAATTTTTCTTTCCTTATCCGTTCCCTTGATATTATTTCATAGCATTTTACTCATATAAATAAGTACTAGGTGTTTAACGAATTCTCAGGTATTGATTTGTGCTATAAATTCTTACAATTTATTTCTACCTCACTTTAACCCATACATATAATTAGTGCGCACTGGAAATTTAAGATGGCGCTTTTTATATACAGATTTCTGTAATATTTGAATCAGTTTCCAATAGATGGCAATATAAAATTTTAACAAAGAGAATATAGTTTTTGGTAAATTATGAACAGGTATTATTTTTAAATGAAATTGTAAATGAATTTCATGAACCCGACACAATTTATTTCTACCTTACTTTAACCCATATAATTAGTGCGTACTGAAAAGTTAAGATGGCGTTTTTGATATACAGATTTCTGTATTATTTGAATCAGTTTCCAATAGATGGCAATATAAAATTTTAACGAAGCAAATATGGTTTTTAGTAAATTATGACCAGACATGAAATTGTAAATAAATTTCATGATCCTGACACGCTGGGTAAATATTCATTAATTTCCGAGTGCTTTTTAATATGAATTTGTTAGAAAATTGCTTCTCGATGTAGAACGCTATTTTCGCATGCCTTTTTCGCACGATAACTCCCTTTGGGGAAATGTGTTGGAACTATCATGTACAATTCATGTGGTTGGCAAAGGTCGGTCGCCTGAACATCGACATCCTCAAAGACGTCGAAATCCAATTGAAATGCAAATTTTCTTCTACCAACATGCGTTTCCAGCCGAATTCAGTTTCATTTATTTTATGCGTATAAAATGTCATGAAGCAAAATACAAATAGAAAATGAGAACCTAACATGCTTTTTCATTGCAATTTTTAGATGTACTCAAAATTCAAAACTTCAAACAATAAATCAGGAAGATTAATAAAAACAAAGTTCAATATTTATAAATATGATGGTCGAGATAAAAAAAAACATAACGTCCAATAAAAATGAAAAAATTTCTTTCAAGGTATTACATCGGCGGCAAAATAATGACATTAGAATAAATTTCATAAAAGTTCAAAAGGTTCTTATGCACGGCACGTAATTCTGCTGGAGTGTATTGTGACATGAATTCTTTAAAAAGTAATTAAAAGTTTGGAATCATATTTACATATAAAAATAAATTCTCCAAGTATAGAGTATTCCATGAATACAAATAGTTAAGCCACTCTACAAAAACGAGCGGAATATTTGAATTGAGCATTTCTATTTGTCAGCCAGTCGTAGCAGACAAAAGCTTAGGAAACGTACACTTTCCACTGAAAAAACGAATAACTTTTCATTTTATAAAAGAAAATTTAGGAATTGCGGCGTACTGCTCAAGAATAATTTTGTAGGACGTGGCCTAACTATTTGTATTCGTGAAATAAGAGAACTTTTGTTTCTATTTTTCTTTACTTCTACAATTTTGAACGTTGTGCTCGATTTTTATAACTTGCAAAAATATTGACGTATGACGAATGGAAAACGCTTGTCGATGTAAGTGAAAATTCGTGTTTTCTCATTGAATAAACGATTTCTGAGTACCTTTCGATATTTTTGAAACATGATAAATAAATTTCGTCATAACACCAGGCCAAATCAGTCCGAGAAAAAAAAAAGAAAAAAAAGATATCAAAATTAAAACTACTTTTTCAAAGTTTTAATCAATATTGAGAAAAAATGAAATTCTGATGGAAATTGACAGATTTTTGATGTAATTTTAAGTCATGATTATTACGTTTTTTAATAATTTTGATTTTTGTAAAATTCATGTAAATTCAAGTAAAAATGAATTATTATATTTTCATCCGATTAAATCATAATTATGCATTCATTTTATTCAACTGAATAAATATGAACATGCAAAGCACGAATGAGAAATTCATGTACTTAATTCGCTAACTAGGTATAGTGTTTTTTTCGCTTCGAACCCGCCCTGAAAAATCAAAAAAAATAGCTAGTGAAAAGAAAAATGCAATAATAATGCGTTAAAACAACAAAAAAGTAAAATATTTTTTTTCCTTTTTCTCGTTTCCTTTTTTTTACCGTTTTTCTGCATTGCCAACATAAAATGTGAGCGAACCCGAACCGAAAGCCGTCTCTCCACTAACCAAGTTCCACACTTTTGGGCCATAAAATAGTAAATAGATTTCGCGTTTAGATAAACACACACACGCACATACACACGCGCATAATACATAATCTAAAGCGTGTAGTTTTATACAGAATGTTCGAAATAAATTCGGAAAATTTATTTCTACCTCACTTTAACTCATATAATTAGTGGGTACTGAAAAGTTAAGATGGCGCTTTTTATATACAGATTTCTGTAATATTTCAATCAGTTTCCAATAGATGGCAATACAAAATTTTAACGAAGAGAATATTGTTTTTGGTAATTTATGACCAGGCATTATATTTTTAAATAAATTTTATCTTCGAAAACTAAATATTAGATGAAAGTGTAAAATAGAATAAGAACAAGTTGTATATTAGAGGGACAATATCCATATATAAAATATATATATCTATGTTAAAATGATATAAACACGAAAAGCGAATACACACATAAAAAAATCGATTTGCCTTTATCGCATATATACTTCTATGCGCGAAAAGACAGCAGGATTTTTAAAAATTTACAAACAAAAAAGATAATACAAAAAAAAAGTTTTGTATTGATTCTCTGGATTTTATTATTAATAATAAAATAATGAGTTTTATCGTTTTCATAATTTCTGTAACATCCTGTAAATGTGTTGAATTTTCCTAGATTTGGAATCGTCATTTTCAGAATTTTGTTGTTATCGATAAAAAAAAAACATCGAATATAAACTGGTGGAATATTTTGTAATCAATTTAAATACTTATCAATTTGATTTCATTGTCATTTTCTTTAATTAATTAATTCCATTTGTAATTTACTCACTAGGGTGTTTAACAAATGTTGAGAAAACGATTTGTGCTTTGAATTCTAGAATTCTAGAATTTTTACCACACTTCAATACATATTGTTAGTGCGTTGTAAAAACTCAAGATGGAGCTAAATATATGCAGATTTCTGCAATATTTGAATCAGTTGGAGATAGATGGCGCAATGTAAAATTTTACCAAATTTTGTTTTAGGTGAATTATGAACAGGGATTAGGTATTTTTAAATAAAATTGTAAATTTCATTAATTTCGGAGTGCTCATTGGATATTTTCTAATCAACTTAAATTCAGATCAATTTTAAAATATTGGCGCTAAAATTAGCACCTTGAGCAAATAAAGATTCTTTGTTTTCCTTTATATTTCTTAGCAACTATACTAAAATTTGTATAGTTGATAAGATCATCCTCTAAGCAGCTTATTTTAGGTCGAGATATCAATAATAGCAAATTATGATGAAGTATAGACCTGCCTAAAACTGGCAATATAATCATGTATATAATTGTATGTTAGTATTAGTATTAGTGCTGCGTACATGACTGGTTGATCGAATCAATTTAGTTAATTCAAAACCGGATTCATTAGTCAGATCACCAGCATGCCCCAAACCCCAATCAATTATTGCTTTAGATGCGCGAACCAAGGCATGGTTCTGACTGTACCCAGATGTAGGTACTTCGCAAAACACATTCCAAGGGGACTAACGGGAGACTTGGAACTACATTGCTTAATATACCAAAAGTACAATGCAGGTACTAGAAATGGGTCTAATTAATTAAGCAGATTAATAACGGATTGCCGAAGCCGATTAGTAAACTTTAGTGTTGTGCATCATTATTGCTCACATATTAAAGTTTTCAAAATAAAACGCAAATATTTATTTTTGAAGATAAAAATTTATTAAACTTTTGATTGTTGAAATTTTTTATATCTAAAAGAAAACTTCGATTTTATTTATAGAACAATTCTTCTGGACGTGTATGAAATAAATGCCTAATTCACAAAACACAAAACAAAAAACATGAGCAGAATAAAATTTCAATCTAACCAGAGAGAAATTGTTGTATAGAACGAATACAAGGCACGAAACGTTCCCGTTCGATTTTCTCGATTTTCAATAAAGAAGAAGAAGAATAAGAAGAAATAAGTAGAAAATTCAAGGTGTTCTCAAAATCTTCAGTCAAGCTACAAATCGAAAAAAAAAAAGATTTGTCTACTAAGTATAATCAATAAGAGAAAGCTAAGGATTTTTTCAAATTCTTTTTTGTTGTTTTGATTTTAAGTTTAACTTTAAACATCTTTAAACATGTAACATGAACATCCAATAAGTTGTTGAGGATCGGCATGTGTATTATCATCATGAGAATTGAGCCTTCGAAGCGCTTTGCGAATGTTAAATCCCATGGGTTCAACTTTCCTGATGAAACGCTGTAGCGATCCTGGGATATAATATGGGAACAGAAGAAAATTCCCAAAAGTCGTGAAAAGTCCAACAACTTGCAAGCGCTGCGCTAATTAAAAAGAAAGCCAAATAGGGAAGAAAAAACAAATTGGCGTGAACATAAGGGATGATTAGAACTATAGAAATAAGAAACAACGTTAGAGATGTACACACAAAGAAACGAGAGAAAAAAAAAACATGTGGTAGAAATAAAATGAAAGCAATCGATTAAGGACTGCGAAAAAAAGAAGAGTAAATAAAGGGTAAAGAACACAAAAAACGGAAAAAGTTAAAAAAAACAATCGCCGAAAGTTCAGTAAAGATTAAAACAACTCAAATAAACTTAACGGAGTAGTTGAAAAGTGTTGAAAATATTATGGACTATAATATTAGAGTAGCTAGTGTGGAAAATAGGTCGAGGAAATCTAATGAAAAGGAAATGAAGAAAATGTAGAAGCGATAAAGATTAAGATGATTAGGATTAGGAGAATGTTCCTCGTTCAATATTAGATAAAAATGATAAGAAATATATCCTCGATGAATAAAATGATAAAAGTTAATTAAAAATAAAGGAAAATTGTTTTCCGGTTTTCATTATCTTTTTTTGTTAGGGCTCTTTTTACTATATTTTTAGGTAATAATGGAAAATGTGACTTACCTCCGATTAGAAGCAGTATCAACAGCAACAATTTGTACTTCATTTTCTTCGTTGAATTCTTGTAATTGTAATGGAAATGGACTTAACTAATGGAATCTGCAACAATTAAGAACACATTTCACTTAAAAATTATTGATTCTGGGCTGGGTTATTAGAATCATCATCGCTCTGTAGCTCAATGGGGAAGACAACTATACAAATATATTTCTAGTGACGCGATAAATTGTCACGTCGAGAAATGGACTTGCTTCAATTCTCACACAAGAACATGGTCAATGGTAATTTTAAAAAAATATTTATATAATTTAAAATTACTTAGATGTTACCAGTTCAAATTTGTTCTCGCTGTATTCTATATAGTTGGATGCGACCACCCACGTATAAAAAAATGAGTAGGTAGAAAAGAAATGCAAAAATGTTGATGAAGCGTACTTCGCTAGTTTTCTGATATTTGCCAACCCACTTGCAAAAAAACCAGTGGTTCGAGACCCGCCGGTGTCACACATTTAAAGTCGGTTATGCGTCTTAAATAAATTCAAATTAAGTAACCTCAAAACGTCAAAATATCAAAAAGGTTATATTTCAAGACAGGTTATCGAAAATGTGACAAATACAAAGAAAAAAAAAGAAAATGCAAGGGTTTCACTAGAAAAAAAGATGTCTAAATAATATCAGGACTGTTTGTGGGCACAAAGTAACCATTTATATGTCTGGTTGGTTCAGTGGTTGGTCCCAAAATGACAATGCCGAAACAAACACAAACAGTCACAGAGTGTGCTAACAAAAACAATACACACCATGCGACCGACCTAGTTGAGTATTCGTACCTCTACATATTTTGCATATTTTCCACTAGAAAGGACGTTGACTGTCGGTGTCGACACGACACACTCAACGAGTTAAAATTAATGTTGTCTCAGGTCTCACTATCCCACAAACTCACTAATTAATTATTACTTGCCCATCCATGTGAGTCCATTCATTAATTAATCATTTCTGAAACAACTTTTAATTTTAATACGAAATGAAAATTGATAATTTAATTTACGAAAAACGAAAATTTCACTTGAGTTTTTTCCTGTCTCCTGTTTCCTCTTTGCTCTTGCTCTTGCTATTTCAATGTCGTGAGTTTATGAGATTTTCAAACCGAACGGTGTGTAAGTAAATCCTTGCACTTTTATATACGAAAAAAGACATAAATTCCTGTAAATTTTTATGTTTTTAGCCAAATGTTTCATATCCCAGGCCCTAAGCCCAATATCTACATTTATGGATTCGTCGAGTTGTGAAATGTTTCAAATTCGCGTTCTTAGGTCTTTGGTTTGGTTCGGTTTTTGGAAGTACGGTACGGATTTTAGTAAAACAAACAAAAGCGATGGCAGGATTCGTGAAAACGGTCATAAAGAAATGGAAGGACACACGTGAAAAATCCCCCGCACGTAGATACGACCGAATGGTGAATGTGTTATAAGGATGTGGATGTGCCGATTTCGGGGTGAGATTTTGAATCTTTAAATTGGTTTCCGATCGGGCTCGTAAATCCTTTCGGCAGAAGTAAAAGCGGTATTGCCTTCGAGGTTGTCACGCTTCTCTTTTCATTTTCCGTGTAGAATGCAACTATCGAAATCTGAATATACAAAGAGTGTCGCAAAAAGTGCATTTTAACACATAACTGTCATTAAAACTAGTTCACACGTAAAAATTAAGATGGCGCTTAAGTAATACAGAAATCTACATATATATTCAGCGCCATCTGAACTTTAATAGACACCTTAACGCTACCACTTATTGTATTCGGTTGAAGGTCAGTTCCAATAGTTTATAATCAACGCAAGTTAATTAAAAGCATTTTATTGAATACAATTCTAACATCAATTTCATTGAAACTATTAGTTAAGATGTTACAGAAATCTACATATATTTAGCGCCATCTGAACTTTCGTAGGCACATTAATCCTACAATTGTATACGGTCGATGTGAATTGCCAACAGTTTTTAATCAACAAAAGTTAATTGAAAGCCTTTTATTGATTAAAGGTTGTTGTTGTGTGCCAAGCGTCGAAAAAAAGAAGACTAAATAACACGGGAAAACGTGTGGTTCGTTCACGTTCATCAAGCTTTGATAAAGAAGTAAACGAACTACTGAAGCAGCGAACAGATGGGAAACGTGATTCTTTTGATTGTCGAATCTTCTTCTCGAATCTCCACAAATCTACTACTACCACTTCCAGGTCCAGGATATTTTCTTTTTCCGTTCAGTTAATGCCATGATGCTCTTTTTCTTGTTTCCTGTGCGTTTGTCTCTTTTATGAAAATGTATATGTATATCGTATATGTGGCATAGATTTTTAAGATAGTATTGGTGAATTAGAACAGAAGAATGAAAGGACTATACCGAAATAAGGAAACGGGAAACTATACACGAAATACAAGCCGCACGAGAGTAAGGACCTTGAATGGGTCTGATTAAGACGATGGAATTTATCGAACTCGGCGACGTTTACCGTCTACTTCTACCAGACTAGGACGTCTAGGACTATGCGATTCAACTTTTATTCATTCCTTCATCCTCTATATTACCCTTTGCTTCACTTCATTCCCATTCTTTCAATCATTCGTCTTCCTTGTTCCATACATTTTCACGGTTACTTCATTTTCCCACGTTCACGTTTCTATGGTTTCAACCTTTCAACGCTTTCAGACCATTCCTCGAGTTTTAGAAGAACTTTTTATGTATGTCACATCAAATACTTATTATTTATTGATGAACACTGAACACATCTACAATTTACTACATTGTCCTTGCACATGTTTACTCCGGTTTATCGTCAACTTGCGTTAATTAAAAACACATTTCTATTTTTGTTCTTTCTGGAAACCTATTTCCTTATTTCGTTTTATTTAACTTTGTCTATACTTTACATTCCTTACGCCGTACTTTGCAAGGCTAATTTTCTCCGTCGTGTCCTTATTCATCTACAGTTTCATTGTTTCATAGTAAATGTACAGATATATCTTTGCCATCTTCCGCATTTCGCGTTGAATAGTTTATGGATTAATTTCCGTTTTCCACTCGTACTTGCACAAATTTCTTCTTTTCTTCTAGGCTAGCACTGTTTCAATCAGTTTCTTCATTTCTACTTTTCTGCCATTTATTTCGTTGCCTTTTTATTCCACGATAGTTTTAATTAAAAATGCAAAGATGAAGATTTAAAAATTGCATTCAACGCAATTCAGACTTGAATTAGTCGACTGTAATTAGGATAGAAAACCAAAGGACGCAATCTAAGAATACCAAAAAAAATTTGGGAATTTCAAGGGTGAATGAATTTGGGTAAAATTTCCTATTGGCAAATTTCCAAACCTTTCTTCAGCGATATTCGAAACTGAAAATTGCATAACATTTTTGGACCCAGTGAGAACGTTTTGGAAAATTGAAAATTTTGAAAAATTTGCCAAAGTTACCTATTAAAATGGTAGGTGAACATTAACAGTAAAGATGGCGTTCAAGTAATATAGAAATCTGTACTTATGTTCAGCGCCATCTGAACTTTAGTAGAGCATTTTATTGCACAAAAACTGGTAATAGCTAGATGGCGTTCAAGTAAAATATAGAAATCTACATATATTCAGCGCCATCTGAACTTTAGTAGGCACATTTGTTGCACATTTAAAGCATTTTATTGCATTAAAACTGGTAATAGATGGCGTTCAAGTGACATAGAAATCTACATATATTCAACGCCATCTGAACTTCAGTAGGCACATTTATTGCATATTTAAAGCATTTTATTGCATTAAAACTGGTAATAGGTAGATGGCGTACAAGTAACATAGAAATCTACATATATTTAGCGCCATCTGAACTTTAGTAGGCACATTTATTGCACATTTAAAGCATTTTATTGCATTAAAACTGGTACCTTCAAGTAAAATATAGAAATCTACATATAGTCAGCGCCATCTGAACTTTTGTAGGCACATTTATTGCACATTTAAAGGATTTTATTGTATAAAAACCGGTAATAGTGACATGGCGTTCAAGTAACATAGAAATCTACATATATTTAGCGCCATCTGAACTTTAGTAGGCACATTTATTGCACATTTAAAGCATTTTATTGCATTAAAACTGGTACGTTCAAGTAAAATATAGAAATCTACAGATATTTAGCGTCATCTGAACTTTTGTAGGCACATTTAAAGCATTTTATTGTATTAAAACTGGTAATAATTAGATGGCGTTCAAGTAACATAGAAATCTACATATATTTAGCGCCATCTGAACTTTAGCAGACCGATTTATTGCACATTTAAGGCATTTTATTTCATTAAAACTGGTAATAGCTAGATAGCGTCGAAGTATTACAGAAATCTATATATGTTGGGCGCCAGCCAAATTTATTCACCCCATTACTGTATTCAGGTAAAAACAAATTCCAAGGAATTTTCTTTGAATATCAAATAAATTTCCACGAATAGAAAAGAGTGTTTGTTCAATTCAACAATGTATATAGGATGTAGTTGTAATAATTGAATAATTCAACGTTTTCGCCCAACTTGTTTACGTTTTATGCGTACAATACGTTTACCTTTCTATCCTAGTTTCAGCTAAATTGCTAGATATTATGTAGTGTACTCGTAGTTATGTCGTTTGTATATCAACTTAGCAACTTAGGTAAAATTGCTTTTCAAATATGCAAACACAAAATGCAAACAGAAGGATAAACTACGAAAGTAAGGTGTGTTTAAACATATATGCTAGTTATTTATAGGTTTAGTGAGTAAACATGAAAATAGGGGCCGTGGTGGTGGAGTGAGTAGAGCGTTGAGGCACAACTATGGGTTCGAATCCAATCCGGGCGAGAGTTTCCTTTCACGGATTTCTTATCGATGTTGTGTAATTACAAATCATTAACTACTACATCTTTGTGCCCAACTAAGTGGTCAAGGTGTGTGGCGTCAGCCAGCCATACTCCTCAAAACAAACTAGAAACATGAAAATAGTCCTTCTCACGAGCAAAAAATAAACTAATCTTGTTATAAATAATTTTGTAAAACAGAATTTAATTAATGACGGAAACAAATTGGAATTTAGTACGTACGAAGAACAGTAAATTGGTTTACCAATTTTACCGATAACGCAATTAACCTCTTAAACCGTTTACGCAACGAAACAAACTAAAAAAAATAAATACAAATACTTATAAAAAAAATATTATTGGAAATCTTTTAAGTATTTAAACTTTATTATTCAAATATGTAAAGGTAGGTATATTGGGTTGCATACTTTACACTCGCATCAATTACACCCTTAAACCGTTTATTTCATTAAAATTACTTTTCAAAATCATGTAAATCTTATTTATATCTACTTTTCCACATTTTGACAACATCATTATTATTATAATTTGAATTCATTTATTTTTATTTACTAAATAAAATATATTAACTCAGCAGTCTCTGTTCTCTGTCCTTATAAATTCCTTTCATACAAAAGCCGTCAACTTCTATTTCGTTTCCTTTTGTATGAAGTAGGCCCAGATTTACTTCGAACTTTTCGAAAGACGAAAAAAAATCAGAAAACCAAACTTTTTCTATTCATTCTTTATGCTTTATAGTTTACTAATATTGAGTTAGCTCCTTTGGTATTATGTGAAAAAAAGTCTTCGAAATCCACTAAATCACGTAGTCTTCTTAAACTTTTCCTCGTCTTTACGGTGGTATTTTCACATTTTCATTTCTGTCTGTGCGAGTTGCTTTTCACTAGTCTTTCTGTTTCTTTCATTCTTACTTATGCTCTTCGTTTTGATATTTGGATATTTTTATTTCCGATACTTTTATTCCTATGTTGAGCAATTTTCTTATTTTCCACATATTCTCGTTTTATTTAGGTAAGTTTTTCCTATATCTATTGTAAATAAATTTTATGCTTTGGAAAGTTCATTTTATAGTCGAAAAGGGACGAAAAACGTATGGAAAATGGAACATGAAAACTCTTTACAATACTCTTTGAAAGTATAAATGTATACGAAAAGTTAACAATACTCATAGAAAGAAAACTTTCGGAAAACCGATGAGGATCATGAAATTTCCCAAAAGTTATGTAAATAAGAAAATTTGATAAATAAAGGAAAAATGTTGGAAACACGAAAATTAAAAAAAAAATTGTTTCGAGTCTAATAAATTGTTTCCCTTATTAAGAATAAAAATTTCCAATTTCCCCTGAAACATATTAGGAAATTTAAGAGACCGGAACTTTTGCCATGTTTTCCAAATCTTCATATATTGAGCATCCCAAGATATTCCAACAATTTCCGATTATTTTCCCGATTTTTACATTTTCCCATAACTTTACAATTTCGAATAAAAAAACGTTAAATTTAACATCGGAAATTTGGTAAATTGTTAATAACAATTATCAATTCCCAATAAACAAAAGACAAACGACAAGATGACGTGGCGGAGGATAGTTGGGTTATTTGCAGATAGATGGCGGGGTGGGGGGTAGGTTTGGTTATTCGCCGATAGATGGCGGGGTGGCGGTAGTTTTGGTGATTTGCCGATAAAAGGCGTGGTGAGGATAGGTTTGGTGATTCACAGATAGATGGCGTGGCGGAGGAGGGCTCCTTCCGCCCTTCACCACAAAAGTGTCACAGAATCGGCTTAATAAATAAATATTCTTACTAATAATGTAATCATTGATAATAAATCAATGAAGACGCGCAAAATGCACAAAAACAGAGAAAAATTTAAATCGTCCCCTTTCATTGACTATCACGTTGTATTCGCTCCCTAACTCCCGATATTGAGTTCTGTATTCCCAAGTCTAAGCATTTGGAAAACCGTTCATGCAAAAAATCGTTTCATCGTTGCTCGTTCATTTTTTTTCAGCACTACGTTTAAAATTCGACGGGAATGACAACAACACGCGGGACAATATGTAGATATATCACTGCTACCCCTACCCTCATCGACAACAACACAACAGTCAAAAGGGGAACCACAAATTTACAGAAATAGGTAGCGAAAAAAAAAACAGAAAGCATAAAATAATATGAATTCGAATCCGAATTCGAATGTGACTGGATTTTCATATTCAGATGATCGACGAATAATTTATTTTTTCGAATTGTATTTTGGGCCAAGCCAATGGCAATTGCTTGATGGTTTAAACCCAGGTTTTTTAGAACTGAAGAAGAAAAAAAGGAACTTAATGGAAAATTTACATAAAATCTAAAAAAGTAAACAAAAATTGATAAACTTCTGAAAAAATAAAGTAACACGCTTACCAGAATACCTAAAAAAATATTTCGAACAAATATCGGAATAAATTGTTCACCTTGTCTCTCTTTCAATCTTCTCCCTCCATATTTGTACAGGTTTTTTGGAAAGTAAACACACATTGATGATGGTAGGCAAGGACGGATATGTTATCAACGATAAGGTACTGGGAAAAGTGAAAAAAAAAATAACGACAACATGCGGCGTTACACAGGGGCGGATCGAGGCACTGGGCGATCGGGCTTTTCCCCGAAGAGCTCCCTCTGGGCCCTATTTTTATGAGTGAGGCAATTCTTAATTTTTTTTTTTACTAACTAAAGAGACGCTATTTCTAAATCTCCCGGGTCCGATTTCATAGTTCAATCCTCCCCTGGAAACTCATTACAACCACATATAGCTTCATATCTTACGTAGGTATTTTTCTTTTTTGTTTTGTTTTGTTCAAGTTCATACGCTCATTTTTCTATATTCATTTTCCTCGTTTTTGGTTTATTCGGTTTCCATTTTAACAAATGGCACGCACATGTGGCGAATATTCCAGTGGTTATGATGTTGCTGCTTAAAATTTTTCTCTTCACGTTGGTGCCCTTAAGATTGTAGCCCTGTGGTCATATTGGAACCGTATTTAGATATAGTTAATCATACTGAGTGTTCCAAATGCAATAATTGATGTCAGGAGTGATATACGACGCCCAACGTTGGGCGCCAATCTAACTGTTAATCCCATTTTGATAATAAAATAATTCGTTTTTTTTATCAAAACACCCTGTATGTGCATTAGTATATAAGTATGCATGGTATCCACGAGTATGATACTCATATGCAAAATAACTTGCTGCGCCCTTGGGACTAACTGGGAAATAGCACGAAAAACGAGGAAATGCGTTTTACTTTCTATTCTCTATTTTCTTATGTCCTTTCTCCTTCCCACTTGCATTCTTCTTTGTACTCCTATTTTGCTTTTCCCTTATGCCCCACATTTTCTCATTTCTTGCTCCAACGTCCTCGACTGCATTTTTGACTTCCCCGTGCCCATATCACCATCAGTGTGCCCGTTCCCAATACACATGTAGCACTAAAGCCACTACAATTTTTAGCGTTTCCATCTTTCGGTTTCCTTAATATTTTCTTTACTCATATCAGCCTACATAAAGTAATTTTTCTTTTCTTATGCCGTTTCTACATTCACATTGTCACATGCTTGCGTTATTTGTATTCATATTATGTATTTGGATATATAAATACAAAAATGTTTTTGGTTCTGTTCACTATTTCTGTTCCCATTGAAATATTGGCAATAAATATATTTTTCTCGTTTCACCCATTTTCCGAATTGTTTTGATGTTTTCATTCGAGTGACTTCCCTAAGAACGACATTCAGTACACTTTTTTGTTGTTTATGTATTTAAATGTGGCTTGTTTTCCAAAAGAACTTCGGAAAAGAGCAAAAAAGAAGGCATTTATTATATGGAATGTTAAAATACCACAAAGTGAGAAGGATTTACTGATCTTGAGTCAAAAACAGAAGCAAAATAAATATTTTCCTATAGCACACTTTCGCCATAGGTTAGTTTTCTAGAAAGTTGACAATTGTGCACCACCACAGCTGACCAAAATTCTAGCCACTATAAAGCAAAAGTAAAAAGTAAAGCAGAAAAGTCATAACTATAATAACCAAATAATTTTAAAGAGAAACTTTCCCGCACTCCATTTAAATAACATTGATTTGGGTATAGTCCACTATGGCTATCAATAATGGAATGCCAAGCGCGCAATGTGCAGCACTCGGCTTCGTATCCTGCTTCAAATTATCGTAAAACATTTGACATTCCTAAAACTAATTATCAAATTAAAATGGATAGGTTTTAGTAATATACGTAACTAATAAAAATTCCTAATTTAATAATTTCAAGTGTAATTTTCATTTTAAGGTTAGTTACTAATGCAAATCGCTGGATATCAACAATTTAGTGATTTTTCACCAAATTATTGATTTCATTGCTCTTTGTTTATAATGAAATGCACTCACTTTACTGCTTATACATTGGAAAAATCCACCATTTGGTGATTTTAGTGAGAAAAATTAGTGACTTTAGTGATATTTCAAAAAAAAATCCCTAAATTTAGTAACTTCTTGTGATATTTCCTTTTTTTTTCATTTTTTAAATGACTGCAATTTAATATAAGAAGCAATAAAATCACTAGTTCTTTGAACAATCACTCACATGTTAATATCTAGGGATTTTAAATTTTTAATTGGTAATTTTGGTGCGAAAAAACTAGTGGTTTTTCTGAAGTTTCTTACAAAAATCCCCAAAAATTTAGTGATTTCTAGTGCCATATTCGTTGAAAATTCCAAGATTCATCTAACATTTAACATAATTACATAAAAAAAACTTTCAAATACCGTGCGAATATGTGTGCGAAGCAATGTGCCAGCAATTTATTTCAATTTCACGGGTTATAATTTCCAATAATCGACAATTAATAACGTTATTTGTCCCTTTTACTCCCGGTATCTACATAGCACGCGGATATACCCACTACTACGAAGACATTTCCAGCATTAGGGCAGGAAATAGGGTACACTCATGTGAAGCATATGAATTTTCACTAGCTAATAATCAACTCTAACCTTCCTAGGACTAGTACACTAAACCAAACAAATATTAGAAGTACAGTGGATTTTGGAAAGGACCCTAGTTTACTAGTTAATTCAAGTAGTTCAGGTACTTGTACTAATTCTCAAAAAATAAAACATGATATTGGAACACTGCAATGATGCCAAATTTATTAATGTTACTAAACTTGAAAATAATCACCAGATTGGGTATTTTAGTGAGGAAAAGCTAGGGATTTTAGTGTTATTTCTAACAAAAATCACTAAGTTAGTAATTTCTAGTGACATTTTCATTGCTAGGTTAGTGGGTAGTGAAAATCCCTAGATATGTACAGTTTCGTGATTTTTCAAAAAACTAACCAAACAAATATTGGAAATGGTACAGGGGATTTTGGAAAGGACCATAATTTACTAGTTTCTTCAAGTAGTTCAGGTATTTGTACTAATTCTCAAAAAAAACATGATATTGGAACATTGCAATGATGCCAAATTTATTAATGTTACTAAACTTGAAAATAATCACCAGGTTGGGGATTTTAGTGAGGAAAAGTTACGGATTTTAGAGATATTTCTAACAAACATCACTAATTTAGTAACTTCTAGTGACATTTTCATTGCGAGATTAGTCTCTAGTGAAAATCCCTAGATATTTTGTGATTTTTCAACAAACTAGGGATTTGGCGATTATAGCTGCTATTATTATACCAAAGTGAATGTAATAAAGTAATTTTTATGCTTTGTAAATATATTCCTAAAATGAAGTATATTTTGTCGGTTTAAAACATTTTGAAGAAAAACACATTTATTTTTATAGTTATTACCAAACGACTATTACCAATATACGATATTTACGAGATATTCCAAAGGCACGTTATGGTAATGCCGAAAAGGAAAAAAAAAAACAACAAAAAAGAACGAAAAAAATTCGGAAGGGAGTTTGGAAAACGGCCCCAAATCCCTGATATACAGCGCGTTTCATTTCGGGTGTATCTCCACAGCGAACTAATTTGTTTGAAGAGATACAGGGTGAGGTAGAAAGATTTTTTTAACGAAATAATTAATAGTACTTTAATTACTCGTAAACTAAGTAAATTTCAACTAATAAATAATTACAGGAATTTGTCAATAAATAAAATAAAAAATAGTAGGTATGTACTTCCAGTTTTACCGAAAATAATTATTATTTTCCATTTCCGGTTGTCATCTTTCTGATGGGATTCTCGTTTGGTAAAGTTTGAAAGTTTTTTTTCACACAAAAGAAAATGAATCACCCGGTATAGGTAGGAAAAAGGTAAAGTCTAAAACGGGTAAAATGTGAAGTAATATGAACGATAATGATTTTCCATAACTTGTTCATAAGTTCTATTTAATAGCTTAATGCGAAAGAGATTTTTCAATTTTTATTTGGATTCACGAAGGTAAATGTTATTAGATAGGTATAACAATCTTCAAAAATAATTTTAATTAAATTTTAGAGAAAATAATTTTATATGCGTTAATGAAATAATAAATCACTAGTTTTACGAAAAAATTACCAAACTATTGATAAATGTAGGGATACTTTTGAAAAATATTGCTGGAAATAACTACCTAAATGCGTATTTTTATTAGAAATATTATGAAAATTATTCGTTTTTACTTTTCGACTTGGTGTAAGGAAAATTAGGTGATCAGGCGTCTGAAAAAGTGGTATTTGTTATGTGGTTGCGCGCACTAACAGCGTTTTAGAAGGCAAAATGCATAAGAGGAACTGAATACGCAATACTCCAATAATGTATGTAAGAGTGAGATGAAGAAGATATGATGCCTCGCAGAATATCAGCTGGCTGTTCCTCCGTCGCTCTCTCGACAACTTCGGTTGTTTCCGACTGACTCTTCAGTTGCGCGTTGATTTGTGCGTTTGCATGCCTTAAATCAGCGTTTCCCAAACTGTGAGGCGCGCCTCCCTAGGGATTAAGTTCTCTTAGGAGTAGGTAATTCATGAATAGGCAATACATGTTTGTCACTTATTTTCGATCACTCAGTCATTCTGTAAACACTCGATCCACCTGGAGTTCGTCATCATATACTGGAGTTGTTTTTAAGCAACAACCAATTTAAGTATCCCTGTATTATCAGTCAAGGATGCGATTTTATTGGCACATTGCACAATCAACTAGAAGACACGAAAATATGTCTTTATCTTCCTGTTCGATGTTTATTGTGTGTGAGAGAAGGTGTTTTTCCCTCTTTTCCAGAATTTCAACTTATACATTATTTACGCCATTATCATTCTTGTGATGAATCAGGCAACGATGCCGTGGTGACATTAAAAATTGATGAGCCAATTGCAACTTTAAAATTAAATGTACTGTGTAAAGCAAAGGTTTTTATTTTTGAGTTGAAATATCATTCATTTTTTGTTTTTGTTGAAATTGTTAAGCAATTAATGCATTTTAAAGTGTGTAAACAAATAAGTGATGAATCGATTCCAAATGATGATTATACGGTTGAATTTCAAACCGAAAAATGTGCAACATTCAAAGGCAAAATATCTAATTGCATTAATGAAACTTTTATGACAGAAAGAGATTTATATTCACAACTGGAAAATGAAAATTGTGGGGAAATTCTGTTGAAATTATATTTGTTTTGTTTTGAAGCATTGGAGCAGACTTGTATAGACAACTGTCCCATTTGTTTCTCACGATTTTCAACTGAAATTTATCAGTGCCCAAATAATAACAGTATTTGCCATCGATGCATTAAAAATATCAATATTTGCGCATTTTGTCGCCTCCCCGTGGATGAAAGAAACATAAATTTGAAGTATGTTTTTTCTGATATGCAATTTCAGTGTCCCAATGCTGGCAAAGGCTGCTTCAGACTAATGAATGGTACTGATGTTAATAATCATATCGCAAATGAATGTTTTTATAATGATGTGGATAAAGTTAAATGTGTTGAATGCAACGAATCACATCCTAAATGCACTATTTTAAGACACATGCGAACAGAACATCATGCTCGTAACAATTTGAGCTACATGCTGATTGTATATTTCAAATTGTTAGAAAAAAATTTTTAATTATGTTTAAAAACTTAGTATGTTGCTTCACTGCATCACTTGATGATAGTAACAATGGGATTCAAAAAATGTGTATTAACGTTAAATTATTATACGAACCGGATACTGAAGCTCAAGAATATAGATATGAAATGCATTTTGTAGAAGACCTGTTAGTAGGTGGTGATACAATGTATACACTGGGTAACATTTGTCAAAGTAAATCCGATGATAGTATAAATTATACAATGAATTCGAGTTTTTGCAAATGGTTTATAAGGAAAAATCGATGGTTGCATCTTAGATGCTGTGTTTATGTATTATAAAATAAACTATAGTATTAAATATTTGGGTTTTATTGTAATTATACCGTGTGGTAGACCATTTTAACAATTTACGTAACTTTGCTTAGTCTTGAGTTTATATCGATATTGTTTTTATTTTTTATGTATTTCCAAGCATTTTATATTCAAAAACTTTACGAATAATTTAAAATTGTCATGTTTTTCCATATTTCTAGATTCAAATAAATATTTCTCATATTCAAATATATTATTCTGATTTTAATTTTAGTACCTACAATCAGAACTTTTCCTGCATGTATTGCTGTCTTCGTTTTACTTTTCCATTTGGATTCGAAATGGTTTGTAATGGATTATAAAAAAAAAGCACCGCACCACTTTCCGACAATGTACCAAATTGTCACTATAGAAATTACTAAATTACGGTTTTGTTTTAGAAATATTACAAAAACACTAGTTATTCTCATAAAAATTATTAACAAATTAGTGATTTTTCTTAGAAACACGACGGAAATCACTAGTTTGTACTTTGTCTCTCTAAAATCAGCAAAATGTTGAGTTTTCAACGATTGAGTGGTAAATTTAGTAATATTGCCTGATAAAAAGCAACAAAAACCCAAGTCTTTTTTTAAATCACTAAAATTCCGATATTTGGTGATTTTCACTAGGAACTAACCTCGGAAGAAAAATGTCACTATAGAAATTACTAAATTACAGATTTTTTAGAAATATCAAGAAAGCAATAACTTTTCTCATTAAAAGTAACAAATTAGGGATTTTTGTTAGAAACACTACGAAAATCACAAGTATGTCTCTCTAAAATCGGCAGCGGAAAATCACTAGTCTACTTTTAAATCACTGAATTGATGACATTTAGTGATTTGCACTAGAATAACTAACCTAGGAAGAAAAATGTCACTATGGAAATAACTAAATTACGGATTTTTGTTAAAAATATCAATTTTTCTCATGCAAATTTATAAATTGTATTAAGAAATTTAGGAAAACACGTATTTATGTTTCAATATAGGTACTCCAAATAATCTAAATGAAATAGGTACATCGGTATTTCCGCACGAAAATCGTCTAATCTCGGAAATTGAAAGATTGGATTGAACTCCATGGAAACTAAGAATATGTAAGTAAGTAGGTACGTTAGAAGAACGAGTAATACGGATGTCAAGAGTTTCGTTAGCAATTTAAGATTCAAGGATTGTAAAAGCAACGCGTTTCCGATTTAACTAATATATTGGATGTTCCAAGATGCAAAGAAAATAATTACATATTTTATTTTATATATTTTTGTTTTATGCAAGCCTAAAAAGTCGTTTTCCGGTTGAGTTATAGAAAAGTCGAAATTTAAACCTGAAACAAACAAATGTAGCACAATAATTGACAAAAATTAAATTTACATAATCCGTGACCCCTAGTATATTAAGATATGGAAACCAATACGAACTATGAAATGTACAAGTACAAAAGCGAGAAATCTCTTTACACCACCAGTTTCCGATGGTAGAAATTGTTGAAATTCACTAAAGCTTTCCGGTATTCCACTTGTAACAATTTCCAACGTTTCGACTGTAAAGATTTTCGACCTACGTGAATTTCTAACGATATACCTATGTAAGTAGGACTAGTGTAGAGTGAACCGCAAGTTTCCTGTGAAGACGAAGAGGGAAAGGATCTTATGGACATAAACTCTAAGGCAAAACGAAAGGAATTAGAGAGCAACACTCGTAACTATAACGGATCGGAAGTACGGACCTGTCACTTGAGAATGACGCCTGACTGCTTATTCTTAGTCGAGTCTAAGGAGGGATATTAATTAAGACGGTTTTAATTTCAGGTTAAGTAGATATCTTCTACTAGTACAAAGTTCTATCTACGACATAAGTTTGAAGAGTGTTCTTCAAGTAGACTCTACTCCAGAGGTTCTCCAAGTCATGGGTCGCAAGCCGATTTTTGGTGGATCACAAATATTCTTAAAAAATGGAGGTCGTAGACCAACCAAACGCAGCTAAACTATAAATATTAAGCGAATGGGTCGCAAAAAAATCTAGGTCCTCCCCTTTCTACCGCAAAAAATGATAATTTTCAAAAATGGGTCTCTGTCCGCAAAAGTTTAATCATGTGATGTTAAAACAATCAATATTTCTCCACTTTATTGTTCAATTTGGTTTTTGTATAGTCCTTCTAAGCAAAGAAGAGACTTGGTTGGCGTGTCCAGGGCTACCTACGCAATTTCGAGCGAATTCTGAATATAAGCAAAAATTATTTAAGTAGATATTTGAAATGAAATTAATGTCGATAAAAATTAGACTTTTCGATTGCGATTGGTTCCCGGGCCTGGGACCCACTTTTGCGTAATAGCGCTGTATAACTTCCAACGTAACAGAAACCTATTTGTCAGTAAAAATAATTCTTTTCTTTCTTTTTTGGAGTGGGAGAGTATCTCTTAATTTCCATATTTATTTATTTATTTCGTTATTTGTCCGACCAAGAGAAAAATAAAACCAAAAAAGTAAAATCTGCCGCTACAAAAAAAAGTACAGAACACGCAGCTCGTTTTGATAGGATAGGATAGTCTTTTGGGATTCGAGAGTTGGGACAACATGTGTATGGTTTCTAAGATGGAACGTTATGGTCTAACTCTATGACCAAACGAGTATACAAAGTGTACACACAAAATAATAAATTAAAAATAATGAAAATTAACTTTTTTGTTTTGTCCGATTTTTCGTAAAAATAATTTCTATGGCATTACAATAATAAAAATATTTTTGAAATAAATTTTTACTATATTACACTTTCGGAAACACATTGTATGTGTGAAGCAAGGTGACGCGGAAAGAAAACGTACTGCAAATGACTAAAGTCTCGAAGCTCCTCTCCAAACTCGCACACTTTGGCCTGACAGTAACGGAGAAAAATTGAATTTCCAGACGATCGTTCGTTCGTTTTTTTCGTTTCTTCTACGTCTTTTTAGCACCTCTTTAAAGATGAAAACCAATATCACAAAACCACACAAAAAGAAAAAAATCTGTTGATGATTAACAAAAACAGTCATTTTTGATAAATGCAACGGAAAACAGTTTAAAACAAATATTTCATTAAATTTACCATTGTTTGTTGGTTTATGTAGTTTGTGCCTGTGAAATTTGAAAATAACTCGCTAGACTTCATGCTAAAGGGAGTATAAAGTAAAAATTACTAAAAAAAAAAAAATCCTGAATACATTTTCCCACGTTGGTCGGCACAGCATGAGAGTCAACGTTAACTACACGGTTCTCTGAATTTGTGCCAAAAAAAAAAACTTTTCCGACACAACCACCGCCGTTCTATGTTCCATTCGCCACAGACACAAAAGCGAATGAACGCATTTCCAAACAGTGACAGGTGTCCTGTGCGCGAACACTTTTTAAAGGGGAAAACTTTTGTCGACGTTGCAATCGTCGAAAACATCCCCAAAATGCCAACGTATAAATGGTAAAACTCAAAATGTTCTCTTTATATTCTACAATTAGTGCTGAATGTCGCCAGAAAGTGGTTTAGTAACTAACCAGTTAACAACGGATCACGAACATGAACACGAGTGGATGAAGTAATGCCAAGCGAATGCAAAACTAACCTAATTTGTCGTTAAAACTGCACGAGTGCAACTTAAAGCTAACTTTCAAAATTCCCTCAAAATTAGATGTCAACTTCCAAGATAGAAGAGAATAATAGAATATAAAAGATAAATAATGAACAAAGCACACCAGAGGACTCAATTCTGTATTTGTAGTGATGAACAAAATCGGCAGGAATATACGCATGTTGCTAGGGCGTCTCTCAAATAAGCTGACACTCGGAATTGACAAAATTAGATGCCAACTTCGAAGAAAGAAGAGAATAATAGAATATACAAGATAAATAATGACCAAAGCACACCAGGGGACTCAATTTTGGATTTGAAGTGATGAACATAATTGGCTGGAATATACGCATGTTGCTAGGGCGACTCTCAAATATGCTGACACTCGGAATTGACAATACAAATTTCGTATAAATACTGTGATATACGCTTTTCCATGAAAGATAAATCTTTAAACATATCTTCAAACACATTCTAAATACATTCTAATAATCATATAAATTATTAAATGAATCCAAAAAAAAAAAACTTAAAAACCTAATGGTAACTTACTAATATGCGATTCATGAACGGTTGACCTTTCCCCTGTTGCTATTTTTCGAACACTTGTGACACAGCTGGCCGTGCACCATAGGCAACCAAGCGAGCGTTCTTCTTCGTGGCCGTTCGCATGGCCACAAGCTTCGTTACGCACTAGGAAAAGTATTGGACTCTCCACTGCCAGATCCATATTTTTACTGTTCTTTATTAAATAAACGCAGTTTATCCTCATGCGAGGTGGTACCATTTCTCCTACCCGCGTTAATTCCATCCATTAATATATAGTTTCCAAAATTTTGAATTTCCGAAAATGTAATTTTGATGAAGAAAACTACTGTTGACAGTGTTGACAATTTATCGACATAATGCTTAGTGGCAATATGGAGTCAGCAGCCAGCAATAAAGACTTTTGATGAAAGGCATAAGTTTCTCAGTTGAGCAGTTTTCAGGTCTTAACTCGAAGAACTCGGGAGCAATTAAAACAACTATGTAGTTACTAGTTAGTACTCATTTGCAAGAAGTTTGTGGCCACATGGGAAGCCTTTCGTTCGGTTGCTTGTCAAAACCTGTGTAGATCTAACTTTATATTTCTAGATCAGAAACTCACTATCAACTCATATTTCGTATATAGTTTTAGTAAAGTTTGCTTATTTTCGTTCTATTCTTTATATTTTCCTTCCACATCAGCACACTACTAGTCCTGAAGTAGAGTCGCGCTAGCAGCATGTGTTCATTTCATTCTTAGGCTGTAACTTGATTAACGATGAATTGTCCAAGGTGGAAAAGGTCATTGAGCCTTGAAAATGGAAGAAGTTAGAAAAAAGTATAAATAGACTTGGAATTTGCCCTGTCGGTGTATATGCTGACAAAATAATAAAGATAAAGATGTTGGTACTGGTGAGGGTTGAAAATTAAGGAAAATGTTGGAGAATATAACCTCGGAATAGGTGTATTCATGAATGAGCGTCATGCATGCCTTTAAGGGGTGGAAGTATGCAAGGACAGGAACATGTAGTTGTGGTTGTCAGGGTTTTGAAACTGTTGAACTGTTTGTTAAGAAGCATGAGAAGTAAAGAGTAAGATGTAAGATGGTTGGTTTTGTGTTGAATGTGTATTAGGATGTAGTAAGGCGTCAGATGAGCAGGCAGAGTGGAGGAAGTCGGAATGTTAGGAGGAAGTGTTTACTACTTACTAGTGTTTACAACTTACTAACTTCTACACAAATTAGTTGGCGTTAAGTTAATTTCGCCTGAAATATATAGTAGGTTTTCTTCTGTGTTTCCTGCGAATTTGACGGAAGTTTCTATTTAATTATGCAGACAAAAATGTTTCAAGAAAATTATTTTTTAGTTCAGTATTAATAAGCAAATCGATCAGAAAATAAATTAATTTTGATAAGAAATATTTCAGATGGCGCTCCAAACATCTAGAAATCTGTAATTATAAAATTTACAGTCAACTCTCGTGAACTTAAAAATTATAGAAACCTACTTATTATAAGCTCCATCTACAGGACTATGTTTTTATGTTTTATGCAATTTTGACGAATGTTTTAATTTAATTAAATATTTAAAACTGTTTCAAGAAAATGATTTTTTCTTAGAATAAATGAACAATCGATCACACAATAAGTGTTTTGATAAGAAATATTACAGATGGCGCTCCAAACATCTAGAAAGCTGTAATTATAAAATTTACAGTAAACTCTCGTGAACATAAAAATTATAGAAATCTACTTATTATAAGCTCCATCTAAAGAAATATGTTTTAAGCACTTTTGACGAAAGTCTTCATTTTCTCTTGGAATAAATGAACAATCGATCACACAAAAAATTGACGGAGCTTTGACGATAATACTGAGATTGAAATATTAAAACTTGTAGAAATCTGTAAAATTCAAGCGTAGCCATCTTGTTCCTCACAAAAGGGAACTAAAAAATTACAGAAATCTACATATTATAAAAGCCATCTGCTGGTATTCATGTTGTTGTAATTCGACGGAAGTTTCAATTTAATTAAACATTCAAAAATGTTTCAAGGAAACTGTTTTCGTTCAGAATAAATGGACGGACGAAACCTATAAATTTAAAGCGCCATCTTCTGTTCTTCAAAAATAATAACTTTTAATTACAGAAATCTACTTGTTACATAGCACAATCTTAACAAAGTTCTAACAAAATCCGCTAGAAGAGCAACCCCTATCTACATGTATACACTCTGTACAAGTATATCAAGGAAACCAAGAAATTTAATGCGCCATCTTCTGTTCTTCAAAAATAA
>JARJEB010005811.1:0-13657 GCA_030264535.1 Liometoxenus newtonarum
TAACCGGAAGTGCAATCAATCTGAAAATAATTTACGTTAAGAGTTCCGGTCGATTAAGGCCTATCCTAATTTTTTCAGAATTTTACCACAATGGGAAGTCCGAAAACTTTTAATGGACGTCTTAAATAAATCACTCTGTATATCGAAAGTTACGCAGGCAGGACCGATTTACTCATTAGGCCAACCTACCTCTTCTCGGTGATCGCCTAGGTGCTAGAAGCGCTGAGAAATTGGGAGAGCAGAGAAATCAAAGCATACATAAGGCACTTAAAATATCTAATCCGGCCCAGGTTACAGAACAGAGAACAACTTGCATAAATAGAAATAACAAAGTAGCATATAACTACTTAACTTTAATAAAGCCTTATCTTTCCAAATCTGAGTAAACGTTAAGTAGGGGGCAAAAGCAACTTGAACTGTTCTCTTTTATTTGTGTTTATATTATTTATATTCCTTATCAAATTTCGGAGAATTTGATAAGGAATATGAAAAAGTTATTTAATATTTATTGTGAAAGGTATGATAAATAAAAGAGAAAAGTTCTATATAAAAAATTAAAACGTTGTTCCATTTAATTTTGGACAAGTAGTTACTTGTATGGGAATGAGATATGGAATCAAGCTAGGCAACCAAGAATGCAAATGAATATCATTTTTTCAAGAATGTAAATAAAGGCACTAGGGCACTCATATAGACATAGAAGTCTATAGTGAGAACATAAAGTCGATTTATGGGCGAAGGGATGCAGCCAGGGCAAGAAAGCGGATTACATCAAATCGCCATATTGTGTTGCACCTAAAACTAAACGGCACGAAATTTGAAATAGTTTCCAGTCTCGCGTCACTAGTATATGCGTGTACATTGGGTAGTCTATAGTTTATTGTTTTAGTTTTTTATTGTGGACAAAAAGTATTTAATTCAATAAATCTCAGAATTTGACTGCTGATTACACGCTTTAAATGAAACTTGGCCCCCCGATTCCCAAAGTCCTCCGAAGTGGGGAGAGTTGGACGGTATAAAACAATTCCACCTAATATTCTCTCGCGTCACTACTCTGTGCGTGTACATTGGGCAGTCTACATTTTATGGTTACTAGGAATATTAGACCTCTATGGGTCCGACAGATGCAAATCTATGATGCAAATTGAAGCAGAGAGTGATTTTAGTCCAATACTATTGGTGGTGTATTGGGATTGGGGGCATCAGCTATTAGTCGCTTGTTATGCGCAACATTTTTGGTCTCCAGAGAGGTTTCATTCGAACTATTCCTCTTAATTGAATAATAAACGGATCTGACGGTATACTGCCATAATTGTGGGTAAATGTTAATTTTTGATTAAATTATTTTCTGTCATTTAATTAAATTCCCGAAAAGTTCAATTTGCGTAATATTATAAATAATAATGGAAAATGCTAAAGTAAAGAAGTGGAAAAATGTTTAACTTGTAAAATGCAAATAAAGGGACGATTACGTTAATGTATTTATTGAATTTCAAATTTAGTAAACACGGAGCGACTTCGATTTCTGCTTTCTTGTTCAAGATCGCTGATTAAAGTAGAGGGTGAGTCTCCAGTTGTTCGGTTACCAAGTCAACTCGATCCCTCAAACATACTATTGTCTCCCTTCTATTTGTCGCTGATTCGCATATCTCCATGACAACAAATACAATACAAACATCAACCTACAAAAATGTACAGTGTGATAGGATTTATATGGTACAATACAATAATGTCAAGATTGTCACTTTTTGAGATGTTACAAACTCATGTATTTGATGAATTTCAAAATTAGTAAACACGTAGCGACTTCGATTTCTGATGCTTTCTTGTTCAAGATCGCTGATTAAAGAGAGCGAGTCTCCCGTTGTTCGGTTAACATGTCAACTCGATGCCTCAAACATACTATTGTCTCCCTTCTATTTGTCGATGATTCCCCTATCTCCATGACAACCAACACAATACAAACATCACATACGAAAATTTACAGGGTGACAGGATTTATATGGTACAATACAATAATGTCAAGATGGATATATATGCTGAAGTATGAGATGTTATTTCGCCAAATTACAAATAAATACTTGTTTATATTTTCTTTGTAATATAAAGATTCGTAAAGATACCAAAAATTGATTTGGATTTCGTAAAAAAAGAAGATTTATATAAACGATTTGTTATGTTATTGAAATAAGGGAATATATCCTATTTAAATTGATAGATACGGAAGGATTATTTATGAGGAAGCTATTGAGTTTGAGAAACTCTAGTCAGTAGCAGAGCAGAAGTTGTTATGTATCACTGATCACTCGAAAGGTGTGAGTTAAGTAAGTGAAGAACATAACAAATTGATACGCTACTCCAGCGAGAAAATATTTTCGCGGTCCAATGCGTTCGGAACGCGATCGTTTTAACATGACGATCATTTTTCATTCGCAAAGCGTATGTTCTACTCAGTCATTTGGAGAAGGAGCAAACTTCTGGCCAATATAGAAAAGTAAGATATAGATAGGAACTCATTATTCAAAAATTTGCAAAACTAGAAAATCACAATCTTGCGAACTTATATGACCATAAACAAACTGATTTAGGTCTGGGAAAATATTTTATTTATATTTTTAGCCATCTAATTTTTTTCCTTTTGGTTTATTTCCGTTATTCTATAAAGATATAAAAAATAGTATAAATGAGCTTAATTAAAACATCGTGTTTTCCGCCTCGTCTGGAGTCCTTGCCAAAAATAACAAAAAAAAATCCAGAAGAAAAACAAACTTTCTATACAGTTACATTATGTATGGTTGTGTTCCCTAAGTCCAAGCTGCTTTTTCCTTTTTTCATTTAACAAAAAGTTCCACATAGGAGTACTTTGTATATAAACTGTTTTTGTATTTTATTTACTTTATACTGTCCATTTTCCTTTCTATGTTATTTTTTCTCGCGCTCTAATACTTTTTCCGTTAAAACCAAATAAAACAATTCTTTGAATAAAAGCCAGCGAGTTCCGTTGTTAGCACAGCTAATAAATTTTGGACGAAATATTATATCTGAATTAATAACGAAAATCTAACTTCAAAAATATCAAAATTGGTTCTCGAATCAGAGACCTTTTTTGAAGGTCATTACGTAAATTTGTAAACAATTCGATAAATAGATTTTGAAAGGTCAAAATTTCATCAGGGAAGGGATTTTAACCGAGAGAAATACAGAAAAATAAAATTGGTATATATTGAATGACACATTTGCTGATTCTAAATATTTTTTACTTAAATATTTCATATTATAATGGTTGATGTACGAATTACAATCGAGATCTGTAGGTGTTTTAATTACAACTTAAAAAAGTAAAATTCTTTCTCTCTCACTGGGAGTCGAACCCAGAACCTCTGCATATCTTGTTCACAGTTCTACCAATTGAACTATCAGACAGCAGCTCTAAGTGTGCTGTTATTTGCACATTTGTATTCAACAACTGATAGTTCAATGGGTAGAACTATGCACTAGATGCAGAAGTTCTGGGTTCGACCCCAAGTCAGAGAGAGAATTTTTCCTGTAAATAATTAATTTCTAAAAAAAATTATAAAAGAATTCTACTGTAGCTATTTCTAAGTCTTAATTTCAAATTATTGTGCTGTCACTGCTTGTATTATAATTTTGCTTTGTTTTGCTTAAGCGTTTCGAGCAAAAGTTATCTTGCTTTCCTTAGTTTTCCTGTTTTCGTTCATTTCATTGTAATCTAGTTACTATAATAAACCTAGTAAATAGTGGAGTACGGAGTTTCTTAGAAAATACCTCCAAAAACGAAGTACCTAAATTAAAACGTTTTAATGTTCTCATTTTACAAGTTCTTTAACTGTTTCCGAACACGCGAATAATTTACCCGAGCCGAGAAAGTCGAAACTTTCCCCTCCAGCTACTTAACAACCGGTATCATGGACTGACTATGTAGGTAGGTAATTCGCTTTAAATTTAACTCCACGTACTTATATCCAATAAAAATAAAAAGCTACTTCTAATGTACAAAGTCTATTATCTCATGTTTATACGTTTTTGCTTTTTGGTTGTTTTGCCTATACATCCTGCATCCTGCGTGCAAACTCTACTACCAACTAGAAGATATTCTACGTGGATGTGTAACTTCACGCTCATCCATTATCCCGATTCGGACGTCCTCTCCTTTTTCCATTATTCTGCCAGGCTGTATATGTATACATGCCGAGTTCTCGCGCTATCAATCGTACGTGATATTTAATTAGGGTCGGTGTCTCCTCCCTGTCGCGCCATTATTTATCTCTCCGATGTACACTTTAATTTACTATTTACACGATTCCAACGAACATCACAACATCAGAACGACCGACCATCAACATCAACCGTGAAACATCATCTAACACAATTTGCCTCTCCACAAAATAATACAACATTTCATAAAATATTTTTCGATGGTCATATTTTTGGTATAGTCATACTCAGTAGACTAATAAAACAAATTTATTATACTCGTTGAGGAAAAGATACATGTACAGACCTTCTAAGCAAACAAGAGACTTGGCAGGTTCAGTGCTGCATATAGTTATATTATAGCATCCTATTTTGTATAGCTCACACTGTAGGCCGCTTAGTTTGCTTAGATTATATCAATAACTATGTCTATTGAAACTAGATCAACGCGCATGTCAACGCGCATGGCTTTTAGGCTGTATTCCACGTCAGCCGACTAGCTAGATGAGCTACGTAAGGCGAATCACCATTTACTTACTATTGAGCTCTGCTTGGGTAAAGTCCAACCTAGTGTTTTGCTATTAGACAATCAGTCTAGGCATACAATAGTACAAATTATAAAATTATTCCAAAGTAATTGTAACCAAGTTAAAAGTTTTAATAAATATTATTTTATTCAACGAGGCTTAACCGTGTAATATAACTATATGTTTGCCAAAGTACACTCCGCGCGTACCCGAAAATTATGTAGATACTTCCGCGTCAATATTTCACTTTGCAATTGGTTCCAGTTAAAATGTTAAATTTAGTTTACGGGACTCATGTTTGCTTAGAAGCACTGTATCACATAATATTCCCGCTTTATCGTTAACGTTGACAATGAGTTATAATATTGTCCTAATAAAAAGCTAAATTTTTCTAGTTTGCTGATTTTATCCTACATTTTCTTCTACTCTTCTTATGTATTGCTATAA
This sequence comes from Liometoxenus newtonarum, assembly GCA_030264535.1. Taxonomy (NCBI): domain Eukaryota; kingdom Metazoa; phylum Arthropoda; class Insecta; order Coleoptera; family Staphylinidae; genus Liometoxenus; species Liometoxenus newtonarum. The sequence goes on from JARJEB010005811.1 coordinate 5,190, forward strand.
AGTAACATTTCTAGTTCAGCGCATTCGCCTTAAATTTACGTTTTTATATATCGACCTCAGCGATATCGAGTAGATTTTATTTATTCGACCATTACAAAACTCTCATATAAACTACACAAGTATATACGACAGCATTAGTGCACCAAAACTTGTAGTAGTAGAACTACGAAAATTGACTGCAAATGCAACCCACCCAAGCTCGCCAACGCCAACTGTATATAAAGCGTTAGATTACAGTTTAAAATATGACTAGTTATAAGTTAACAAAAGTTATAGTACAACTTTCCACAAACCAGCAAAAAGAGTATTTCGGATAAACATTTACCAAAACAACTTCAACTTTTACACGACTCGAGCCGCTTGAGTCGCACGGCTCTAGCCGCGCGGACACTGCTTTACGTTAACATAGGTTGATCCCCTTCCAATCACACGACTACAGCGACTCTGACGTAACGTAAAGCAGTGTCCCGACTGGTCGCTCGAGCCGCATGATTGGTATTGCACCTTTACTGAAGATATTTTTCGCGAGTTTATGCAGCATGCTATAGTGGCAACTAGGAAAATAATTTGTTATTTCCAAACATTTACCGTTCCTACTCGATTGACCTGGAAGTGAAAATTTGTTGTCTTTATTGTCTTTCTTTTACTGGGGAGTGGGGATTTTCTTCAAAATCTATAAATCAAGACTACACTCCCTTTCTTCTTCTTGTATTCATGCTCCAAATATTTATTTCGCCCACTACTTATTAGATTGTAACGCTGTTTGTAAACTATTTGCTTAATGCTTTTATTCTACATTTCGTGCAATTGGTGAAACGAAAGTCGAACTCGAAAAAGTTGCATTCGAATAACGTTACTAACTTTTGTGTATGTATGAGGTAATGAAATGTCGCGCACCCAAAAAGCCTGTATCACTTTAAATTTCAACTTTAAACTCACTCATTTCATTGCGTTCGTTTGTTCATTTATTGGGGTTATTTGTTGAAACGCGTGAAAATCGCATTATTCCAAGTTTAATTTGCAAATTAAATGAAATTGCATGAAATCTACTCCATTAATAGCTACATCGTATTGAATATACTCAATAGGGGTTTACGGAAACTAAACTCGATTGGCATTCGAGTCAATCCCGAGAACAACACTATTCCGCGATTCTCACAGTTTAGTTTCCGTAAACCCCTTGTGTAATTATGTAAAAGTTATTCATTGTCGTAAATTAATAATTATTAGATTTGTTAAATTGTTGTTCAAATAAATTTAATTCGAATCCAAACTGGATTTTATTAACACGATTTTGGGTTTTTTTTCTCTACTAATAAACCCGGATTGGTAAATTAATAATAAAATTTTGTAAAGTATCCTTGCAAAATTAAACCTAACTAATTTCTCTCAAAGCAAACAGTAGGGAACGATTGCAATTAAAATTCGAGAATTCTAAAATTAAATTTGCCTGCAGCAACCACACCAAGTCGTCACGATACGAGCAAACAATATTAGTAAACTATTCAAACTCCAGTTAACTCGAAAATTATCTCAAATGCTGCCTAAAATTCACCTAAGTTTATTTTCAATTTTAATTGCTCAAATTCGCAAGTCTCGGAATAGAAATTTACTATTTATTGGGTTAAAAAATAGTTCAAAATGTTAGTCTTTTATTTTCATTGAAGTTGAACATGATCTTCTCGCTGTGGTTCGAGTTCTTCAGTCATATCATCAAAACTGTCATTGGAAACGAGAATGTCGTTATCTCGAATCGAACTTTCTAAATGTTGGCAAATCAACGAATAGTCGCTTCTTTCATTCGCAAATTTCTGTATATCTTCACCCAACACACCGAAACAATTAATCAAGAGTTGTTTTCGTTCGGTGATTATATCGGGCAGTTTTCTCTCTAAGTTTTGACGACTCCTCTGGAATTTATTCTGGATGATATCGAACTGTTTTTTGAGCGTTTGTAATTGCACAATCGTAAAATTCGTATCCAAAATGACGCGTAAATTGTGAATGGCCTTGTGAAAATCGTCCTTCTTAGCCTTGTAATTGACAATTAAATTTTCCACATCTTTATTTGTCGCCAAAGTTGCAGTGATGTCCTTTTTCATCCAATAGTAATTGAATTTATTCGGTGCGCTCAATTGTTGAAGGATCATTGAGAACGTGCATCCTTCCTCCGCTGCATCCGGCTGTCGTCCAATGCCGCATCTGTCAATGTGGCTGCAGAAACGGGCAAGACTCCGAGCCTCCAAACTCATGCAATCTAAATACTGCAACAAATACTCGAGACTGTCATTGAGGATATTGTGCGACTCAAATAAACTTCTATGGGTCTCCGTTGCCTCCATATCTTTAATCATTGCATTTGTCAACATCGATTCCAATGTTGTACGAACCACCATATTGTTATTCTCGATTTGTCTCGTATTCAATTCGGTCTTTGCGGACATACTACAAGTAACGGTTATAGGACTTTGCTGCTGCTTAAGAGGAAGGTAATCCTCGACACGACAAGAACACTTCTCGTCATGTTTCTTCTTATGCTTATCACTGGAATTACTTTGTTGGACATGTTGATGTTGTTGAGATCGTTTCAGGAGCAAAGCGTGCCACGATTTGGACTTTTCGCGATTTTGCTGTTTCTTTTGCATAAAGTGTAGTTGCAATTGTCGTCGTCCAAATTCGTCTTCACTTTCGTCCGGATAGATTAGTTGAAATGGAGGTGCGGTCGGGTCTTCTTTGTCGAGTATAACTGGATCGTTATTGATTTGGACGTTCATCTTTATCAAAATACTTTAGTTGGATTATTTTGGCTTAAACTGAAATTAAACAACAGATGTAAAGGTAAAATTATAAAAAAATACGTAAAATTGTAATCGATTTTCGTGAACGACACGACGTGCATTTCACAACATTATTTATCAGTCGTCAAAATGACGATTCTATGTTATATCATTTGACAACTGTTAAGTTTCCATGGTTCGAGTTACGATACAGCGAAACTGGTTGTCATGCAATTATATTTTTATTTGACTGCGCAGTACATTGTGCGCATCAACTAGTTTCACACGTTAAACATTAAAAATACGTGCGAGAATTCAAAAAGATGAACACCAGCAAAATGCAAGCACGAACTTCAACTTGACATTGAGCTGTTTGACAAATACGAGGCGTACCAATAGCAGCAGTCATTTCAAATTTGGGGCGCATTTGTGGGAAGGACACATGCTGAATGCGTTTGTCGAAGCCAGTATAGAAAGTTACAACTTTGGTGTTTAATATTTAATTTAAATAGGAAGGTAGCGAGTTATCAATGTGAATTTCCTCTATAACGTCCAAGAACACTTGCCAAGCAGTCGCTATTTTTAAAGGATCTTCAATAATTATTGGCAGCGTCCTGGATAGCTTATTTTAATGGTAAAAATTAGTTCCAAACAATGTCTCATTGTTTTCTTTGATATAATTTATATTATCACTTAAAATGAAACTGCGTTTTGGTTTGAATTTCAAATTAGTTTCAAAGTCGGAAACGGAATGTTGCGAGGTGCACAGAGATATTTTCAATTTTCATTTTATTCCTCATCCTATATTACTATAAGTACACTATTATTCAAGTGCAATCGTTGTACTTCCCATTTTGCCACAAAACAGTTTATTATTCCTTTACGTATAAGTACATGTTGTCGGTTTGGCTGAATTGAATAACATTGAGCTCCTGGGACACCTACTTTTGTATACTTTTATAAATGTATGTTGCACTTTCGAGATTTCGAAATATCGCTATAGGATTTTTTCCTTTTATTTCTATACAGGAACCTGTTTTGGCCAACTCAGCATACGTATATAAGTAAAAACGGCCTAGGAACATTCGGCGCGGCCGTTTGGGCGCAGAGCCAGTTTGGCGCGGGACACTTCGGCGCAGGGATTATTGGGTGGGACTGGTGCGAGTAGTTATATAAATATTTAGAGAAATTATGATTTATATAATGTATTATACGTTTAATTTTTGAGCACCAAATCTAGGAATATTACCTATTTCCAATGTTTGACAAACCTTTTTCATTGTTACATATGATTCTTGTATTTTTTGCGTTGGTATTTTATCCCTGTGATATCCAGCCATAAATAAGAAAAATATAATTTATGATACAAAACAAATCTCAAATTATGTAGTCATTCATAAAACATTGGAAATATTATTCCTAGATTTGGTGCTCAGAAATTAAAAGCATAATATATTATATATTAAATCCGAATTTCTCCAAATATTTGTATAATCGCTCCAAAAATGACCTGCGCCCAGAACTACTTGTGCCCAATAGTCCCTGCGCCGAAGAGTCCCGCGCCAAACTGCCTCTGCGACCAAACGGACGCGCCCAAACTGCAGTGTTGCGCCCAAAAGTGTCATTCCAAAGTAAAAGCGCATTTTGTCTCATTTTCTGCTGCATTTTCTACCCAATTTGATGTTTGATTGATCTAAAGAGAAATTACTCTTAAGCTTATTGTAAATGTAAGAAAAAATGTAATATTTTAAAAGTTTATCTTGCATTTTTGCTGGAAATCAATTTGGAGGACAGAACAAATGGGATAAACTGTTTTTACATGTAAAATCCCATTGTTTGATTGAACAAAGCAGGTCCCTGTTTAATATTCTAAGGAATTGCATTGCAGTTTTCGAGGATGATCGCGTAAACATTGAAATGCAAAACAGGAAATTGCAGCTGAACAACTTAATCTTGTCCGAAAGATTTATAGAAGTCGTAATCGAAATTACATTGCTCAATTTATTGTTATTGTAATTTTATATAGGGTGAAGGACAACATCAATATTATTAATAAATTTTTTAAGCAACAATTTTACTTCAATTTAGCTATGTTTATGTGTAGTTTCGAGTTTAAAATCCTTCGTGTGTACTATTTTCGTACAATTTCTCGTACATTCCTGCACTTCGTCAAACGACAATTGTTACATAAGTCGATATTGAATTTGGAATCTTAAAGTATAGAAAAAGAAGAAATACATGTGCTTGAAGCTTTTCGCACAATTCTGTACTATTTCAAGGACCCAATGCACTTTGCTTTTTCGTTAACCGCGAACGTTTTTCGCAATATTATAGATTTTTATTTTTCTTTAGTTTTTTTTTTTTTGGATTACTATTATTTTCTCTACCATGTATGTACCTACAAATAGGACAAATATAAGTGCTACGTGCATTAGTGCAAAAGTTGAGAACATATACTTTGCACACGAACGAACATATGATAAAGTAGGAGTTACTCTTCTTGTAAGAAGAAAATTCATTACAAAAAGAGAAAACGCCAGCCAAAGAATAGGAATTAAACTTACATAGAATCGGATTGCACGTGTTACGTAGTTTAAAGAAAGAATGAAAAATAAAGAATGCAGAAGTGAGAAAAGAAAACGTGCACAGTGTTCTGCTAGGCTCTTGGCTGCCGAGAAATACAGAAAATCATTTTGTTCAAGTTGAACTCCAGCAAGGCATGCACATGAAGTTGAAAGTTCGCGAAAATGAAAAAATAATTAGTGCATTTTTCTATTCCACTCATGACTCTTCCTCCTTTCGTTGAATATACCGTGCAATTATTTTATCGTCGAACATAGGATGTACTATGTTCCTATGTACGATGGTAAAATAAACCAGTCAAACTCATGGCAACGGGGATTTGTATTGCTAACAACAGGGCAGTAGCGATGCACGATCAAAGTAATTTGTATGATCATGCCGCTACTGTCAGTTGTCAATTTTGTTCCTTGTCATAATTTGAATTGATTGTTCACAAATTCTTCATCAATCATGTACGCAACCGAAGGAAAGGTAGAAATAATAAAAATGTACGCACGAAATAATAGTCTGCGGACTGTTCGCAATTTATTTTCCATAAAATATCCTGAAAGGCCAATAGGTTCCGTCGGTACAATACATTGTCATCCCCACTCTATGCCCTTCTGTCGGTGTGCTTTAGCAATACAAGTCCACACTGCCATGAGATTGACACGTTTATTTTACTGTCGTACATAGGCACATAGTACATGCTACATTCGACGATAAAATAATCGCTCTGTATATATGAAAAAGTTTAAATAAGAAAAATCTTTTTTCTACACCTATTTAGTTATATGGTCATTATTACCATTTTTTCATTGATTAATGGTACCTATATAACTCACTACCGTGGGTTATGGATTTTCAGAAATCACTGTAATTAAATAACATTGATCGAGTTTTAAAGTTCAACAAGATTTAACGAATATGAAGTGACCGATCCAACTTATCTATATGACCTAAGATCTCGAATGAACCCGAGAAATTCTGTCAATTTCATAACACTGATTGCGTATTTTCGAAGATCATTTAAAGTTCAACAAGATTTAACAAACTTGATGTGACCGATCCAACTTATCTATATGATCTAAAATCTCGAAAGAACCCGAAGAATTCCGACCATAGCTGGATGTGAATCGCCCGCCATATTGTTTCACTTGTCAGTTGGTGCTCGTTCGTTGCTACATCGAGAAATCACAATTTGTATTTTGTGTTAAAAATAGTGCAAGGTGTAGGAAAAAGCATAGTATTATATTTGCGATTATGGCCATTGCTCACTCAGATGAATTGCGCCACTCGCCATGCGGTTCGTGGGCTCAAACGTCATCTTCGTGAGCAATGGCTGTCATAATCGCTCATATAATAATATACTATTATTTGCTACCGATACTAATTTATTAACATAATTATGTCTCGATTATGCCTATGCCTTGCTGCTTGGCTAAACTTTGATGTACATATTTGGAAACTGATTGCGGAAAATCTGTTGTGCTGCAAGTTGCTATATGAAGGTTGCTTCATGGATCATGGTTGTAACTAAAAGCTATATTATGAATCTATAGGTATAATAACGCGTGCATTTAGATTTAGGTTAGATCAGAACCAGAGGATAACCGCATCATCCATTTACATTTATTTATTGTTTACAAAGGATCTTGTGTAAATACATTATTATTTGCAACTAAAACGGAACAACAGCTGATCAAAGATTACGTCTCTCTTTACTGGCTGGATTTATAGTCTACGTCTACAAGATATTCATTCTCAGCTCCATATACCTATGACACAGTCTAGTCTCTCGGTATACCTACACATCGAACCATCTCGTATTTTACAATGCATATTGCATATGCTGCTCTAACCATTCGAATTATAGATATGTGTATTAGTTTTGTATCCAGCAGGCAGATCCCAAATCTAGCAAATGTGCATTTGCCTATGCAAATGCAAGCGTTGCCTTTAATAAAGCACCGGAAATGGATCAATTAATTTTCTTTGATTTGAGCTGAACATACTTATCCTATCAGAGATGTGATCTTACTTAACATACATTTTTAAAGTTTAAGTACCTAAACCAAAATTATTAAATACTAAATCCCGAAGTGGGCGTGGCTGGCGGAGTCGTCGCACAGGGTACAGTCAGATAAGGAAGTAAGTATTTTGTCTCCAATAAGTAAGAAAATTAAGAATATTTTAAATTCACTTAAAACCAATTAAGTAATATGAAACTTGTTTAAGTAAATTACTGTAACAAAGCGGATGAGTCAGGCGTCAATCTTGTCGAGTGTCGGTGAATATAGATAGCCAATACGTGTAGGTAGGTGAGTCGTAATAATTGGAAAGCAACACAATAAATACCATCAGACAGCAACTTTATTGCGTCAAATAAGCACACGGATACGTACACGCAAGTACGCTATCAGAGCACAGAATCTACAACAGCAGGCGCGGTTCCGAAGAAGTTCGAAAGCCGTAGGCCACGAGCGTCCATTAAGGGCTCCACATATTGTCAGATTAACTGCAGATATTGGTCTGTCAGTCCAAAAAAATTGCCCACACACACACATCAGTTCACACATATGATCGCGGACAGAATTTAGCCTTACAATCATCGAATAAGACAAGGGCCTTAAGGCGCCCTTAAGATTATCTGACAATGTGTGGGACCCTTTAGGCCTTAGACGCACTACGTCCGCCAGCCTGGTTGCCTATAGTGCGCAACCAGCTCTGTCTCACTACCCTAAATTCTTACATCAACAAGCTTTGATTAATAATATCAGTCCTTCTAACCGTAATAGTAGGTTTTCCCCAAATGTCACACAAATGTTTAAATTTATGTGAAAAAGTCTATGTCCGTAAATCTAGACTGTCATTTTCCTGACCTCTGTTAAAGGTATTCAATTGCCCTATTAGTTTGTCCGATTTCATTTACACAACGGAAATGTGAAATTAAACTGAGGAATAGTTACGAATCATTTTTTTTTTCGCATAACTACTGACTCCCGTCAGTAGCCAATGTCAGACTCTTACTGACTAAACTCCCACCTAAATACCTATCTTCGGAAAAAGATCCATGGATAGGAAGCCTGAAAGCGCCTCTGTCGTAGAAAGGGGAGGACCTAGAATGCA
>JARJEB010005818.1:0-23080 GCA_030264535.1 Liometoxenus newtonarum
CAGTGTCGAGTGTTCGGACTAACAACAGAATTGCACTCAGTGCATGTTTTTTGCACTGACTTTGGGATTGTAATAGCGTTTTCGGAATACTGCACTCAGTGCATGCAATCCACTAAAAGTTATTTTCAAAATAGTCCGAAAATGATCATTGCACTGGACTGCACTGACCCCCATATCCAGTGCAAAATAAACTGCATTTAGTACAATTCTGTTGATAGTCCGAACACTCGACACTGTAAAAGTGTGCCTGGTATGCACTCAAAGTATAGCCCGAACACGCTCAAAAAAAATTTCAGTATAGGCGAGTGCGCACTGAGTGCAGTAGTCCCAAAATGCTATATGGGAGTTAGTGCAATATGTAATATGGCGGGTAAAATGATGGAATATTAGAGGTTATACTAAGGTAAAAACAGATTATACTACGAGTTATGCTATTTTTTATGCATTTTTATGTTAAAGGAACGCTATATTTGAACTGCACTGAAAATCAATGGTCATGTTAGGGCTATTTTTAAGAAAGCTGCACTGATCGATGTTTCGGACAGAATTACAAAAGTGGATTGCATGCACAGAGTGCACATTGACTGCAATAGTCCGAAAACGCTATTAGAGTCCCTAAAATTAAGGAAGGGGTGAAATTCACTAAACTTATAATAAAATATGGAGGTTTTGTTTTATATTCTACCCCATACATCTATGTAAAATCCATATAAAATCGAATTGCATGATGCTTACCCATATTCATACTATTCATCATAGATTATTAACATAACAATATCATATATATATACCTAAGTTATGTAAATAGTAATAAAACTTGTAATACTATTTTAATGATGATAAATCAATAATAAATGTAAACATAAATACTTGGCGTCGTATCTAAAGTAAATCTAAATTTATATGTATAATTATTATTATTATGTAATAATAGAATTATTTCTTTGCATGTTTTATGTTAATAATCAAATAAGGGAATGAATAAATCAGCCTTAATTATGTAATATATAAGATAAGGTAGGAAAATTAGTTTCGCCTCATTCGAATAACATATTCATAAATAAAAAGCAAAGAGTGCAAAGCGTTTTGTCCATAGAAAGATGATTTTATACAATAAATTATAATTTTTGGCACGCCCGTGTTGGATCGATTATACCAAATTCTGTTCCTGTTTGTAGACAGCATGAAAAGCGTTTCGGATGAGTGCATATGGAAAGCATGACTCCAACAAGTCCATCGTTAAGAATGGCGACTCCTGAACGATTTGATCAAGCAGCAAATAAACGGATTCGCGATTTTTAATAGCATCCCGATCGGCCTCTTGACCCAGTCGTAGTAAACTCGAAGAGGCAAGCGCCAGGAATTCCTTCATGCGATCTTCGATGTCGCTCTGATTGCAAATCGTAAATAATGCCCCGAATATGTTATTGATGGCCAGAGCCATACAGTGAATGTTGTTCGAGTGGCCTTCGAGCGATGAACGATAAAAAGAGTTTTCCGTTTTGGCTAGTCTCGGTATGGATACAGCAACGAAAACCATCAGCAGACAAACGAGTGAGTGATCTTCCCCATCGGCATCAGGTTTTTGTATTTTCAACGCATTTACTAGAATTGGATCGACTTTACAGGGCAATCCCGCCGCCGATGTCATTTCGCTAACAACTTTCATGGGATCGCCGCTCGGTAAGTGATGACGAAAATCTAAAATCGAACTTAACAGGAATGGTATACGTTCCTCGAGAACGTCGGTGAGAGCAGATTGCGCAAGCTGTCTGAAACTTAATATAACACCGATTATAGTCATACGTTGCAAGACGTTATCGACGTTCTTCAAGTTTTTAAAGCTCTCTTTCATTATCTCCGGTTTGTCGAAGTTGGTGCGTAAAGTACTCAACACTTCTTTGTTCATTTCGGCAAGCTTTTTAAGTTCTTGAACTTGGCTGGATATATGCCACATTAACGTCTCACTAAGCTGTCTCATACCGTACGGCCCAATAAGTTCAGCTAGTGCACGTAACTCGTTGATATCGGAAAATTCTTCGGCGTTGAATGGAAAAGCACCGTCGGCTGAAAGACTTACAAAAGCTCGCTGATTCATCGAGAAGCAAATGTTGCCGGCACTTACTCTTCGCAACAATACTTCGCTATACCATTGTGTATAAAGTGCAGCAATCGTTTTTTCACCGTGCGTATCAAGAGTTTGCGTTTGTTGTAACAGGCAATTGTTGAAAACCCGCGTAATATCGATGTGCACGTAATTCTCAACGGTTTGCAATACATTCATATAAGACCGAACGCACGCTAATAGTTCACTCGGTTTCGCAATTTCACTAGTCTCTTGTTTGTACATTACCATGCCAACCAACGCTTGCGAAAATCTATTTTCCAAATGTTGATAGAGGTATTCCCGCGGGGCGAAAGTGTATTCCCAAACGTTTATAGTCGCGCAGTAGTTTATGGCATAGCACAACTCAGTCAGTGCCATGTGCAATTTGTCCATTGTTGTTAAATTTTCGCGAGTTTTCCGATAACTTTCGCCCCCGGGTTTTTCAATTTCGATCGTTGACTTTTTATTTTTATCCTTTTTCTTGCGATTCATCTGATGCGACAATAAAATGGCGCAGTTTTTCGGCAGCAAGCGATCACTCATTTTGCATTGTTCGTCGCAAATTGCCGTTATAATATTTTTAGCTTCTTTCGCCATTTCTTCAAGGAACAAGTTAACTACGGACAAACTACGTTCCCTTATGTGATGGCGTTCCTCTGGGCACAGTTCATGCGTACAATTCTGAAAATGACTACAAATTAACGGAAACGCCGTAATGTAACGATTCTGTGCGGGAAACTCCAAGCACATGTGAAATTGTTCTTCAAAATTGCGATTGTAGAAACAGAAAATTGATAAATCCGATGTCTCCGTCGTAATGGCATCGAGGTGATCGACCATTCTCGTATGAAATTGCACCGTATCCAAGAATCTGACCATTTCCACGTTTTCTCCAAGTTGCATTTGAGAGCCTTTCGATGAAATATAAGCCTGCAATCGGAACCAATCCAATCTATACGGAAAGAAATCGAATATCTCGTTGTCTTCGACTTGTTTCAGCGATACATTCGCAATCGTATTGCACAAAGATGATAAAATAACATTTTCTTCTTCGCCAGCAGCTTTTAAATTTTGCATCATATGACTTAACATTTGCGCATCGCATCCATACAAATACTGAACGTAGTACCTTTGCATGACTTGACTATACTTCCGCACCAAGGCACGCAACTCTTCCATGTGAAATAGCAACTCAGGAAGTTGCCTATCAATGAGATCTTCCGTTGATTTGCCTTTTCCCTTTTGATTCGGCGGATTATCGTGATGACTAAGCAGCCATAATACTTCATCACGAGCATATGATAGCGCCATGAACACAATCAGTGCCTTAGGCCCAAGCAACCCTGGTTGATCAGTTAGAATAAGGCCCAATTCTTTGAGAGCCGTACGAAGAAACTTGCGCCTTTCGCGATGTTTATAACCAGCTTTTTGAAACGCCTGACTTTGACAATCTTTCACTTCGGTAATACGTTTACCAATACCTTTCATTCCATCAAAATAACTCACAATGTACTGGTGAATGTAAATGACTTCATCACGAAAGAGTGGAATCACCCATAAACTTTCCAATGCGCTGATCCACATTTGATTGAACGGTGGATTGGCAATATGTTGGCTGCACATAGTCAAACCAAAAATGAGCCATTTATGCATTACTTCTATTGATAAATATTCACACGATAAGTGATCGGAAGTACAAGGTTTTAATAACATGACTGGATTGGCAACGAGACTCAACTTTGATTCGTTGCGCCAAATATCAGCTGAAACATTCCTACTTGGATATATGTGATGAAGTGATTGCAAGGCTTTCATCAAGATTTCAGAGTGAGGAACAAACTCTTCCGAGAGCTTTTTAAATGGAATCTCATACTCCATCACCATGCTGCCCAATCGTGGGAAACTCTTATCACCTTCATTGTGCACCATTTCATAGGCAGCGTTGAATAAACCGAGGACAGCTTTACGATCTTCAACCTTTGAAAGTAGAATCATTAGTGAAACATACGTCGTTACCAAGTCAAGATAGTGTCGGCTGAGTTCATAGTTGATTGTAATGTCCAAATGCATTTTCCATGCGTCCATTGATGTTAGTAACTCTGTCACATTGTCTTTGAAGTCCAATAAATCGACAAACGTGTGATAATACAGCGATAACGACTTAATAATGTCATTTTTAATTGCGTTGAGTGGTTGTAAACTTTTCACATCAATTTGTGGAAACCTTCTTGTGATAGTTTTAATTGATGACTCCAAAGACTTGTCAGATAGAAATCCTGGCTTTGATTTAGCATCGCCACAAGCTTTCTTGATATTGTAAATACGCGTAAGCATACCGAAACCTCGATCATTCAGTATTAACAATCGCTCGGCGATTTTACGTTCTGCCAAGCTGTTATGCCTCATCATGGTTCCTAAAAAATCATTGAAATATTAACAAGCCGTATTCATGCCACCAAACGTGGGTTGTTTGAAACAACAGTACACCTACCTGTTCTATTAATTTAAACAATAGAGTTATTTCCTCAAGAAGAGGCGTATTTTGAGGTTAAACTTTGTTGTATTGATTGTTTTGCGTTGCCTGACGCATAATTACACTTTGGATTTGTTTGTTATTGAACTGGTTAATACTTATTAATTGTAATTTTAAATCTTGGGTACTTTTAAGCTATTTTAATCATTGTTTATTAAATAGGTAGCAATTATTTGTCACTTTTGTAAGGCGGTGGCCCTTCCTTAGAACTAGTGAGTGACAGTGACGACATTTCATGTTGCATCATCGGGATAAATCAGGTTATTTAATAGCGCTTTCCATTTATTACACTGGAGACCGTTCAGGAAGTACACTCTCTAGGTAGAGCGATGTTTGTAGAGTAATTCGGTTTTTAGTCTCGAGAGCGCACTCTGAACGGATTTGAGCGTAGTTCGGACCAAAACATCACATTTCACATCGCGAGAACACTATCCCAAGACATTTTCATGAGGTTTCCGAGGAGGCTTCATAATGTTAGTAGGAGTCGTTATGCTTTTAATGGCTTGCCAAGATTTAGTTCTCGATGATACCAGAATTCTAACTTGTTCCAAAATTAACTCTAGCCTAACTTTTATGTTTGGTAATTCGATTTCTTCGGTCTTTTTGGAGTGAGTTTAGCACAATTTCCAAATTCCTCTCAAAATAACCAGTTCAGACTGGGTAGACGGGAGCGCGCTACTCCGCACATTCTGAACGATCAAGACTACACTCTTGGTAGTGCGCTCCCATATATTCTGAACGCATTTGGTCGCTCTAGAGCGCGCTCTTGCATCGAGAGCGTATTTCTTGAACGCCCCCCTGGTTTACACTAGTGTTCACATTTCTTGTACTGGCTCGATTCATTTACAAATCAGTGTAGACGGTGTACCCGCCGCTGACCCACTCGTCATTTTTCATTCAGCACTCGGTGCAGGTTCAGTGCAACTTTTTCACACCGTCTCAAGAGGTCATGGAGCAAATCAGTGCATTTATATAACAATATATCATTTACTCATTAATTTATGGTAAAATCTTTTATGTGGAACTTCTAAGGTACAGCGCGCAACTAACGGCTACCAAACTGACAACTGATCTGCACTGACGGCTACACTAGACCGCCACTAGCCCGCGACTAGCACGCTTCCAGTGTAACCCTAGTTGCAATAAATGGAAAACGCTATAAATTAATCGTTACGTCTTTTAAAGAGGGCAGCATCTACTGGTCCCTAAGCTGCACTCCCAAAAATGTGTTCATTTTATTTTTAATTTTTAATCTTTTATCTGATTTCGAAGTCAACTTCGAGTTAAAAGATGAAATTTCAAATGAAGTTAATATTTTAGTAGAGTTTTGCATACGTATTGATGCTATAAACGAAGTTAAGCGTTTGTTTTAGCTAAATTCATACAATGCCCTCTGTTGCCAACACGTCAACTGGTGGCAGATCCCTAGAATTACAAATTGTTACACTTTGGCAGACGTCAGTACGTCATTCGTCAGCAGATTGTTTGGTTTTGTTAACTTGTTTAGTCAGTAAATAAAAATTAATTTAAAATGGCATCTTTGGGCACATGTGCGTCGCCCGATTGTGGTTTGGAAGCAAAATTACAATGTCCAACTTGCCTAAAGGTGGGCATTCAGGGATCATTCTTCTGTTCGCAAGAATGTTTTAAATCAAATTGGAAAACTCACAAAGTGATTCATTCATTAGCTAGTAAGTGAGAGGTGCTGTGTGTACTAACCTACAAATGAATCGTTACATAAAATTATTTCGTGATAATCTCCGTTGTTACTATTATTATTTCATCAGTAATGAATTTCTCACCTTGATTACATTAACATTTATTTATGGAAATTTTCAGAGGGCGAAGGAGTTGATGGCAAGAAAGACGGCGATAATGGTTACAATCCATGGCCGCATTTTACATACACAGGCAAATTGCGTCCATTTCCTCAATCGGAAAGGAGACTTGTTCCTGTAAAGATTATGAGACCTGATTATGCTGACCATCCAAATGGATATCCCTTGTCTGAACAGGCTGTTAAAGGTTCTAGTCAAATAAAGGTGCTAAATGATGAAGAAATCGAAGGTTTGCATTTAAATTCAAGTTGTTTTATTATTATGAATATCAATGAATTTCTTAGGTATGAAGGTTGCTTGTAAGTTGGGGCGAGAAGTTTTGGACGTTGCTGCAAGTGTCTGTGATGTTGGAGTAACTACTGATGAAATTGATAGAGCTGTTCATGAAGCTTGCATTGAAAGAGATTGTTATCCATCTCCATTGAATTATTATGAGTTTCCGAAATCATGTTGTACTTCTGTGAATGAAGTAAGTGCCTCACGCAAAAGTATCATTTTACATCTAATCATGAAGTTTTCGCATTACCAAAGTCTTATTGCTTTAATTCGATTGTTTATTCAACTGTAATGTAAAATTTCTAGGTAATTTGTCATGGAATTCCTGATCAAAGACCATTGGAAGATGGGGATTTATGTAACGTGGATATTACAGTATATCATCGTGGTTTTCATGGCGACTTAAATGAGACCTTTTTCGTTGGCAACGTTGATCAAAAGCACAAAGATCTTGTGAAGGTAACTCACGAATGTCTAATGAAAGCCATAGATATTGTGAAGCCTGGTGAAAAGTACCGTGAAATTGGTAACGTCATCCAAAAACATGCTCAAGCACACGGTTACTCAGTTGTGAGAAGTTATTGTGGACATGGCATTCATAGATTGTTCCATACGGCACCAAATGTTCCTCATTATGCTAGTAAGATTTCAATTAATCAATTATTTTAGATTTTAGTTAATAATTTCGCTATTTCTGAATATATGTTGAATTACAATGCTTCCTGTAGAAAATCGAGCAATCGGTGTAATGAAAGCTGGCAATTCATTCACAATTGAACCGATGATATCAATGGGAACTTGGAAGGATGAATCGTGGCCCGATAAATGGACTGCTGTTACTGCTGATGGACAATGGTCAGCTCAATTCGAACAGACCTTATTGGTCACTGAAAATGGTTGTGAAATTTTAACGAAGCGTCGGAACGCAACAGGGTTACCACATTTTATGGATAAACTATAAACTTTAAACACGAATGTGCTCATGTATCTTTGGTAATAATCTCGGTAATAACGAACATACTAAAAGTCTTTAAAAAAAAGTTAAAAGCCTAATAATCAATGAATTAATGCGATATGGTCTATCAATATTGGACAAAGATCATTTTGTAAGCTTATTTAAATTTTTGTTTTTGGAATTGGAATTCCAGGTTTGTAGGAATTGCTGTTTTCAACGGGAGTGATGTTATTGTGACAATTATATCCAAAGCTCCAAGTGTTCAGAATTTAATTAAAAATAACATTTACTAGCGATTGGTATACAAGTGTATTGATTTTTTATTAAGATTTTTGATCTTTAATAATAAAAACAATCACAAACATGATGTTGAAGAAAGATGAGGCCAGGAACACGAACCAATCT
Source organism: Liometoxenus newtonarum (assembly GCA_030264535.1). Taxonomy (NCBI): domain Eukaryota; kingdom Metazoa; phylum Arthropoda; class Insecta; order Coleoptera; family Staphylinidae; genus Liometoxenus; species Liometoxenus newtonarum. Next base: position 8,115 of record JARJEB010005818.1, read on the forward strand.
CCAGCATGAATTTCCTTCGACTCATTTGTCTTTTGCAACGAGTGAGTTAAAATTTGACTATTTTGCCTAGTATCACAACCAACTTTTCAAAACCCACTGCAGCAATTTCTTTATGCTTCCAATTACAAGTATAGAAGAAGTATAAACGGGAAAATTCGATTAGTTAGCATTCATTTTATTTTTTTAAACAGCACAAATAAATTGCACGTCTGCTAACAAAATAAAAACATAGTAATTATTTTTTTTTTGGCATTATAATAAAATCAACAGAAATAACAAATCAATAAATTCGTACATTTACAATTAAGTAGTAATTGTTTACATATTAAGAGTTTATAGCGAACAGTTTTGGTCATTTGTCAATCATTCACTTACATACATCGCATTTCGTAAAGACTACACTTATGCATGTTTAGGGTTTATTTGCACGTTGACACGTTCATCTCGAATAAATTTAAATTATATATAAAAATACATTGAATAAAACGTTAGACATGCTGCACTTTTTGTCAGACACAATTAATATTTTCATATATTTTAGATAAACTTTTATTTTTATTAGTGATGGCAAGTCGGTTTGCACCGGTGCAAATATACACGGTTTGCACCCAATTTGTGCATTCATCATTGCACCCAGTGCGCTGGGTGCATAAACATTTGCACTCGGTACAAATGTCATCACTAATTTTTATATGTATAGACCTTAAAATCCTTTCAATGAATTGAATGGCAGGATATTCTTTTAGTTTCCTCCAGTGTGCACATATTTACATTGATTTCATTTATATAGATTTATTTTTCCCACATAAAAAGCTATTATATTTTATATATGATCAACATTTTCTTCTTTTCCTTGTCTCTTAATTATCTATATCGATTTATGGGCCAGCAGTATCAATTATAATCATACAAATTGTTTAATATCGTTTACATCTTTTCATTTATACATTTATAATTATTATGTACATTCAGATAATATTTATAAAATATAAAAATATTTTACACCAATACTGCATGTATACATTGCTATAGTGTGATTACAATCACTATAATTTTCTTCTTGTAATACTTAAATAGCAATTCCGAATTTATTTTACAAAATATTATAATTTCGCCACGCGTATTTATTTATTTGCTAAAAGGTTATGCGTATCTTTAATTATTAACCGATCAGCAAATATTTTCAATCGCTTAGTAGTTTGCTTGTTTACAGTAAAATTTCTATCTGGTTAAACTCTAATGCGCATGCGTACTAGACCAGAAACTAGGTTTGAAATTTTACCGCCAACAAAAACATATTAATTTTACTCTATTACTAAATGTTTGTTAAAAATTTATTTAATATTAACATTTACACTAAAAATGAAACATTTTTGAAGTTTTCTAATCCGTGGCACTATAAATATATTCCATTTACTTCGTAGAATAATAAAATCAATAAGATTAATAAAAAGTTTATCACACTCGATTCACAATTTGAACGACAGCCGGTAATAAGCTTAACACTAAACTGACGAATAAAATAAGAGTATAGAAAGCGTTTTTATGTCCCAACGATGACGATGCTAATGCACTAGCTGCTGTCTTTACACATTGTTCGTATTCTTGGTAGTCCACACGTGTGATGGCACAATAATGCGTGTGAGCGCAATTGTCACACGTCGACGATCCGCTGATGCTGTACATTCGGACACTGTTCGCTCGGTAATACCTGTGAAAAGTGGAAACAAGTAAAATTATTGATTTTCTAAATCACGAATGGTGAAGATTCAATAAAAACTTAAATAAGTTGTTTTCTCGACTCGGGGAGTGTCGTCAGAGTGTCGTAATAGGGCCAAAGAAAGGAAGTTTAATTTTTTTGTTGCTTTGAAACGTTCAGTATATGGTGGTAATGGGTAAGATTTTAATCTTGAAGATGACTTCGTCGTTCGGTCGTGACTTTTTGACTTTTATGGAAAAATGGAACGGAACCAAGTGGATGTGATTCAATTTTATGTTATTCTGCTGCCGTAGACTTTCGTACACATCTGAAATTTTTACATCTCGCACTTTTTCAAATTACCGTCATCGTGTCATGTCCCTGTCCTTCTGTTTTCTTTTATCGTCCTGCTGGGTTAAATTATATCAACGAAAAGGACACGGGAGACAGGAGTGAACACAAAAAAAAAGTTCATTACAATAAAATTTGTTCAGATACTTCTGTGTGTTCTTTTTAGTTTGCAAATAATTTAGTGAAGAATTCACTTATTCACAGTTATAATTTAAAATTTGGGTAACAAGAGAGACTATCATGGTTGGTTTGCTCATATATACTTACTTATTAAAGCTGGGTCTCTCATTAGGGTTGGATTGTGTTAATTTCTCGGCCAAATTATGAAGGGAAAGCGGGCTGATGGTGGGTAGGCCGTAATAAGAACTAAAATTGTATTCGACCTCCCATTCGGGCGTTAATTCCGGATACTTGTTTGCTTTCGCCAAATCTAAATAATATTGAGTGTAGTCCAACACCTGCAAAATTAAATTGTCAGTCAATAGAGAGAAGAAAAATATATTTTTCATCATTTTTAAAATACCTAATTGATGATTCTAAATTTTAACTGGTTATTCGAATTATCGTCAACATAAGCAGTAAAAGTTAATGGAATAAAGTCAAACCTTTAGGTAGGTCTTTTATAAAAACTAATTTAACAGAGTTATGATCATTATAAAGTATTAATGAGGTAATTTATTTCTAAGTTGGAGCGACAATGTCATTTAAAACGGTCCACGATTGATGAGATCCTTAATGGAACTCTTTCCTTATTGTATACTGCGGGAAGAAGATGGTCTTAATTTGTAATATCTGAGCGCAAGATATTTTCACGATGATAAGTATCTTGAACAGTTTCGATTCTATACTATATGAGAAAATACGAAGACACAGCATGATTCTCGTTTTGGTCTTCTTCAGTTCAGTTGGTTCGTTTATTCGCGCGTTCGTTTGAGGGTTCGAAAACGGAAGCAAAGAACACTTATTTTCGGGCGTCCGAGACTCCTTTTCGTTCCCCGGTTCCCCTTAGCATCCTTGCCAACCTCACTGATGATAAATGGAACAATTCAGAGTCTTGCAAAGTGTTACACGTTCGCAAAAATACGAAGATTCGCGTTTCCAACAAAGAAATGCATTTGCCAAGTTGCCCAAGTTGAAATCTTCCAACCATCTCCAAGCGAAATTCTTCGACATAATGATAATTTGATACATGCGAATATTGCTCACATTCCAAAATTCAACAATATTTTATAAAATATTAATTGGCAAATACATTATGTTAATTAATTATAATTAATGTTCTTGCGTTGGTGAACAATGTTAGTTCGTAAATTATTTCCATCAAAATACGAGAGGACATTATAATTATAAAATATTTATGGAATTATGCTGGGATGTTGAAAATTAAACAAAAAATGAATAGATGCTTTCATATCATCATCATCATTATTATCATCAGCATCATCATCAACATCATGATACTCGTATAGTAAGTAAATAATTGATGTAAACTTTAAGGTTGAGATTCGAAGTAATAATAAGTTAAATTTACCGTGATTTTGTAACCGCGGTGATGCAAGTTGATGTAAATTTCATAAGGATATTTACTAATATTATTAAATTAATAAATAAAGCGGCGGACGACGTATAATTAAATCGCTACGTCGTGTAATTGATATATCAGCTGCGGCTTCAAAGTTTCGATGCAATTTAAGCGCCTCAAAGTTGATATTATTCCCTAATGAATTTCAAATACTGAACTAAATTTGACTAAAACTCAACTAACGCATGTATAAAATATGGCATAACTTTTAGTAATTGATTATCTAGAATTACTTTTATTGCCATACCGAAATTCCCAACTTATAATTACTTTTGTGTGTGACTGTTTCAGTTTTATCACAAACAAATTTTGGGTGCTCACCTGGCCGGTATCTTTGTCGAATTTATATAGTCGTAATCCTGGATTGTTGGCACCTTCTGAAGTTCTCCGGGGTGTTACAGCTGGTGCAAGCATAGCCCATGAAACGGGTCGACCTTTATTACAAACATACAAGCAAGAAAAAATTACCTTTTATGCCTTTCGCCCGATCCTAAACTATAAAATATATGTAATACTCGAAAAATAATATGGAACATAAAATATTTGAACAAACATTTTATAAGTTTACATTTCGAAGTTTTCTACTCTATAGGAAAAGAAACGTGCGATAGTCTGCAAAATATATTTGCTACTAGTACTAGCACCTTGTAAGGGTTATACCTATATTTATGTAGTATAAAAAAGTTGATCTGGGCGGAGGACCAAGGGTCATTCATGCTCTTAACTTTATACACATATACGGAGCACATTGATAAATCTCAATGCTCAAAGGAAAATATCAATATGTGGATCCTGATATGATTGTAAGCGTGATATGAATCTCGGTCTCATATTAGTCCAATAGTAGAAAATGTTGGAAAATCTATCCATGTGGCCTCTTTCATCTATATTTATTCAGCACACCGTTGTGAATATATGTGGGTAACTCCTATACTCCTGTGGTTCTGTGCGAAAATTAAAATTTCACAGTTGCTCGCCAGTTTTTTTACTCTTTTTTTCTGACGCGTTCTCGCTTGGTTAAGTGATGTTCTGAGTGTAATTCTTATAGGTTTCGGTTTCAGAGAAAAGAGGAGAAAATGGTAAAAGGAAATAGTATAGAAAAGGCGTGAAAAAATGCTTGTGCTTTCACCGAAATGAAAAATAACCAACGATTTCGAAGGTTTTGGGGTGCTTCGGCAGTGGCTAATTCAAAAGGGGACCGAAATAATGGGCGGCAATGGTTCAATGTAATTGCTTGCGGTTTGCCTTCCTGCGTGCTGTGTGAAGCGCTCACAATCCTAATCCGCAAATTGGCGTGCCACAACTTTCGGCCTCGCTTAATAACCTCATTAAGTCAAAAGAGTTGAAAAGAAATAATAGGGAACGAGAAAGTGCTTAGAAAGGGGACGGAAAAAGATATATTTTAACGATATTAACCGCGCACCGCTCCTCAACATCGCTCGCGACATCATGAAATTCCGCATTAAGTAGTTGTTCATTTGTTCGGTGGTTGTTTCAATGGGAACGAAATTTAACGGATATATAATTAAATATAGTTTATAAGTGGAAAGTTGATGGTTTGTGGGCTTTGATGTTCTGCGGCAATGGAAAATACGTTTCAACTCTGATATCTGCCGCATCAGGCAGGCAGATGGTTGCAATCAGAGTTGAGAATCCGTTGGAAAAGTTCCCTATCTGGCTACCACTCTCCTTTTAAATCGAGTCTTAATCTTTGTCCATGATTTGATCCTGCGGAGCTAGAGAGAGGCTTCGTTCTCTCTTACTGGTTGGTGGTGTGAAGCTGTGTGGTTCGGAATGAATTACACTACTTTGAGTTTCATTAAAATCTTTCTTCCGCGTGTTCAATATAATCTTATCCATTTATAAAACAAACCAATTATTCCATGCCAGGAGATTTTCAAACTTTACAAGCAACTTACAAACGTCTTGGAAAATTTATCTGCGGAAAACGTTATATCAAGATTTTGGAAGAATCTTTTCTAAAATAACAATATTTGCATTTATATTTAAGGAAACGGAGAAAAATTGAACTAGAAATTGCAATGAATAATCATTTCGAAGACCTTTGTCATCAGAAATGCAAAAGGTTTTCATGGCAAGTTGTTGTTGCGGATTGGAAATAGCATTTAAGTCCACAGAGAGGTTTACATAAAGGATAAAGCGGGATATGTTTAAGTATTACATAAATGTAGTTAGTGACTTTGTGTAAGCTAATATAGTTAGCTCACACACATAGATAACAGTCTTAGACTCTTCCGGTTAATTCCGGACTCTTGTCGCGCCAGACGGTGTACTTAATTGATACTTAAACTCGAGAACACAAACGTTAACGTCCTAACATAGTTTATTAGATAACCGGACAATTATGTTGAAACCCGGAACTATATAACGGACTCGAGAACTATTAGCATGTTTGCACAAACACTGCCTGCCTGCCTGCCTTTGCCTTTAATCGTATACATATAATAATTCCCATTTTCCCTTACCGTTCTCATTGTAGATGACCCTAAACGAATCCGAATGCAGATGTCCAAAGAACTGACCGACGATTATGTCGGCGTACTTCCGTACCAGTTTCAAGTATCTTTTGTTGTGATGATCGGAATAAGCGGAATGGGCGTGATGATTTCCGCCACGTTGTCGTTCGTCCGATCCGGGCGGCATGTGTCCGACCAAGTAGACCTGCAAGAAGATAAACGAGCAAGAAATGTTATAAACATATAATTCAATCGTTAACGGTATCTAAGAATGCAGCACACGATGTCGAAAAGTGTCACGTGGATCACATGCATGACATGTTTATCAAATAGGTGTTATTGCGTTAAACGCAAAAAGAAAAGAAAAAGGAACATTGAAAGAAAACAGGAAAATCATATTTTATTCACGCTGACGTCGACGTCGACTACGACGACGACGACGACGAGTTCAGGACATGTCACATAGTGTGAAAAAACCATGAAAAGAAAAATGCGATTTCGTCCGTTTCGTCGTAACGCACTATACTTGATCTCATGTATTCAACTCTGAGCACTGAGACGACGATGCTTTGAGAATATCGTATAATAGAGTCATTGATATTAAAATCGAATGTTGGAGTAATAGTAATGCGGACCATCATGCACATTGCGATTACAAATGGGTGACTAGAAAAAAGTTCGTAAGACGTAGTGGAGCAGAAAGGATTAGGAATGGTTAGGAATATGAATTGCTCTATTGGGCAATCGTGCACACGGGCCGAAAATTTTCTATTCATGTTCATATGGGTAGGTATAACAATAAACGTCTTTTGAAATTTCCTATACCTACGTGACTTTCACTCTAGCTAGGATAAGTATTGAATTATATATTGGGTGATAAAATAATAGTTCACGTAAGTAGAGTGGAAAGTTGCTCATTGCACACGAGCCGAGAAGCGGCGAGTTTAGCATTCCGCGAATCATAATCGCGAATCATAAATCAGCTGAAATAATAAAGTGAGGACAACCCGTAGAGCAAGTGAGCTCATCTGGTTGCATGCATCCAGGCGGTTGAAATATGTGTGAAACTTACGAAACGACTTGACGTCGCCGGCAATACACCTGTTGTCCGAAAGTCGAAAACTATTCGTAAGTTTATTTCTTCCGTAAGTTTATTTCTTCAGGGGTTTTCTGCATTATTACCAACATGGCACATGTTTTCGAGGAAATTTAATTCCTCGATGCCCATCATCAACGAAATCATTTATACAACCAATTGAGCGTTGAAAGTTGAAACTATAGGTAATCAATCGATAATTTCTAATTCCCTTAACTGACCCCTTTTATTAGATCGACTGACGTTTAATCAATCAGAATATACCCGACATCACGTCTCGATGTGTTCTGTTCCGTTTTGATATTGTTGATATTTATTAATAATTAAAATGGAAAGTGTAAACAAGACTATCAATCATCATTTGACGGCTGGATTTTCTTACGATACACGTTCTAATTTAATTAACTTAACCATAGAAGCACGCAAATTTATAATTTGTATTAGGTAGGTACCTAGGCACCTAAATGAAAAATTACATAATGTTGAAATTCTAAAACATCATAAACTTTCCGTTACTCTTAATGTTACTTTTCCTTTTCTCATTTCTTTCTGTCGCTTGACTCTCTTTGTCTTTATTACATCTCAACACCTTCCATTTTTCATCTCTCATTTCAAATTTAGTATTTGCCGACCGTCATAATAAAATCTGATTTCGGGAATTATTCTTTATGACACTTTCTAATGAAATATAACTACAGCCTGTTCTAAAAGCCTTAGAATAAATATTGATATAAAATACAAACATTTTTTTGGGAAAAAGTTTGGGTCCTTAATTTTACCAAAAATTTGATTTTACTAGAAATGGGAAAAAAATAATTTTTTCGAATTCTAAAAATTTTCGTCCCATCTATTTTCAGTAACTGAACAGTCTGTAGGTATATTGTTTACGTAAGTTTCTGTGTTGGGAAAGAAAAATAATGGTAGTGTCACTTTGATTTTGCAATTTAATAAGTTAAGGTGCGCAAGAAGAAAAGAAAAATATTACGACAACGGGGGACAACTGCAACACTCACGTTTCTTCTTCCTGGTAAGACCAGACTATATTAAAGTTTGTAATCAGTTCCTATTCCTCTTTCTGTTCCCCGTTACCTGTTTGTGTTGCTGACGCGGTTGGATGTGGCGAAATGTCGGTTTTATATTTCTATTTTCTAGATTTCAATTATAAACATCGCGCACGGTGCAATGGCAACGTAAACTTTTCCTGGGGAATGTGTATTTTTATTGAATGCTTCCCGTTCGATATTATTGGACAAATCTGTTATTTGTGGATGCGTTCTGCCTGCCAAACTGGAATGTTTTCGTATTAATTTGAATAATGGATGAACGTCGTAATGCAGGGTTATTGTATGCGAACAAAACGTATCTAAATAAAAACGGAAGGAAATCATGAATTGTGATAAAGAATATAAATCTGCAATTGGCAAATATAAAAATTATAAATATAAAATACATCATATATATCTGTAGGTTGTAGGTAATCCTTGATTTATTGTAGTTTGGGAAAATATAAAATACGCAAGCATTCTTGTTTGTTTTTGCCTATTAACAATTGTGCGTTCTCGCATTTTGCAAATTTCGAAATGTCAGCGAACACTGATCCGGCATTTCGTGATTTATATAATGGACCAGGTGAAATTATATGTTTTCTGGATGAGTGGGGAGGAAATACGTTCATTATGCAATCGGATATTATTTTTCAAAAAACATAGCATGTCGTCATATTATTTATATCGATATTTTTCTTTTATTTGTTTTCTTCGTAGTTTTTGTTTGTTTCCATTTTAACTTTTCGAGCAGTTGTCATAGTAGAAAACTTTTCGATGATCAAGTAAGGTCGATATCTGCTTGTCAACAATAGGTCAGGTCAACACCACACCAACAAAGGAACGTACTAGAAACTAACGGTCGCTCTTTGTAATTGCTGGATCGTAGCCAAAGTAGAAGCGTAAAAGACGTGCAAAGATATAGAAAGAAGAAAAAAAACTTGCTAATCACCTCTTTTGGCGAACGTATAAAAGAAGCAAAGATATTCGGGCGCGGTGTTAAGGTTGAAAAAATAAAATATGCTTCAGGCGGGCGCCAAAAACTCCTTGCAACTTTTACACACACACACACACACACATACACACAAACACACACACACACACACACACACACACACACACACACACAAGTTTTATCCCTGGTTTATTTGAACTAAACGACTGTGTCGTTTCATTTGCAAAACTTAATGGATTAACTCATAAACACAAACAAAAATTTCAGTTTCCTTACCAAAATTTGCGGAAATTTATAATTACATTTATTTTTACAACATTTTTCCTTTAAGTTTTACTTAGTTCTGAATAGAATATTGTGCAGTGATCCAAAAAGTAAACTTTGCAAATATTGCTGTCTGCAAACAGAGACTTCCAGGAGAGGCGCGTCTTTACATTACTGGATTCAACGACATCGACAAAGCTTTCTTTAATGCACAGCAAACGGAAACATGAAATGTCGAAAATGTTATATGTTATGTAAACGCAAACGTTTTCAAGTTATACTTACATGTGCACCACATATTATTAAATTTATGAAAAGCAACTAAACAAGGTTTTCTTATGTGTCTACATTTTTGTTCTTATTATATTTCCACTATAGAGAATCAATTATTGTATCAGTTACTTAATTAATATATTAATTTAAGCTAGAAGTTGAGTTAAAATATCGAGGTTCCAATTAAATTAGATGACATTTTGCTTTTGATCTCTTTGAACTTTCAACTTAATAATTTCCATCAAACATTTTCCTCTTTGCTCTTAATAAATATCAAATTATAATTTATATATTTACAGAAAAACATCCACACACTATGAATATTTCTTTATGTAGGAAATAGTTTGCATTTGCATATTATAAAAACACGACTCGAATCCAGCAATTTTTGTTTCTTCATTTGCAATTCTGGACGCGCTCTGGAATATATTTGTATTTGCTGGAAAACACAAGTAAGTAATCAAGAACAAAAGGGGTACGCGCAGATTGTGCTCGCCTATTCGCCCTGTCTCGGTCCTTGCATATCCTTTCAAACGATTGCCATTGCTGAGATCCAGCTGTTGTATTTCAATATGTAGGTACTCATTCGTACGAATAGGAACAGAACAACGTGGTGCTGTTCCAGCACCAGCATGAAGAAGCGAAATGGTACAGCTCATAGCAATTTGTACTGTTTGTTCTTCCGCTGCTAATATAAATATATGCATATCACAAAACGACCAGACCACTTCCTTTTCTCTTTATTTCGTGCTGCAATTTCGACGAAATTGTTTTTGTCATTGTGTTGCGCATGCTAGATATTTTATAGTTTTATCGAACTGATGGCAGATGACGTACTAAGCATTTTAATCTTGAACTAAGGCTAAGCAAATAGAATGTCTAAATTTATGAGCACAAAGTCTATGTCATCTCGTTGCTCAATGAAGTTCGAGTTTAAAAAATAGTTGGTGGGAAATTTTGAAGTTGATACGAACATTTTTACTCTCTATTTTTTGCCATTGTGCAAGAATGTTAATGCACGATAATGGTTCACAAAGCGTTTACAAATTCACTACTACGAAAAGACGTCAACTTTATAACCCGCATGAAAGAATTTTGTAATATTAAGAAAACGTTTGTCGAATAAACGACGACGAAGAAAACGAAAAAGGATAAGACGATCGCATTGAACCCAAAGAATGAACGAAACGAACGTACGACAGGAACGGAGTTGGAGTTGGAGTTGGAGACGTTGTTGGTTGGAAGCGTTCGAAGCGATTCTAAACGATGACAACGAAGAGAAATGCCAGCTTGTCTGTTCATGCCCTGCCCATCATTTATCTTGATTATTTCTAACGACGGATGTGGAGACTGTGGAGACGCTTGCGAATTACATTGTCGCTTAGACCGTATCATATTTATCACTAGCTTGTTTTCCATTCAATTAAGACCATCGAGATGATAATAATTGAATCCATTCCTTGCTAATACGACACTTGTGTGATGTTTTGATCGTTAAAGTCATATTGAGTAAGTGTTGTCGACTTCCTATATTTATATGTTAAATATTTTACTTTTAAGTGGGGAAGTACTTATTATTAACTGTGGCATGACGTTTGCTACACTGACTTACTACTACGCTCAACAAACAATACCATATCGATATCGGTTAACAATTCTAGATTTACCTGGGTATATTTAAGCATTGCATCCCAGGTGAACCCAGGTATCTTATGGTAATGCGCTGGATCCAAGCGATTTGTAGCATAGCAGTTAGTTCTGAATTGTTCGAATATGTCTTTTCTTTTGTTCCTTCATCGGAAGCCGACTAAACAGGCATCTTTTGAATATTCTTTGACACGGCTTTAATGCAAAGCGTCACAACTTTGATCATGAACACAGTTAGTAAGATGAGCCAGAGAGAGGAGCTTGAGTTACAATAGAAGTCGAAGCTCAATGCTTTACTTTTTTGACTGCACTTTTGTTTTTCAAGAAGTGAAGAAGATATTCGTCTGCAATCGTAAAAGTCCAACGTCTATTATTATATGATCATATGTGTACTTCATGTGCTCAAGTTGCACAAAATATACAAAGTGATGTCAATATTATAATTATTATTTAAGAAATTTTGAAGAATGACACCAAAATTCACAAGAGATCATTAAAATTTTAATAGACTAAATACAGATTTGATGAGCTATAAAAGACGGGGACTTGTTGTAAATTTTATTTGTATTAAAAGGCATAACTTTCATAGGTTGGAAGGACCTGTAGATAGTATGGTGTAAGCTTTGACGGTTCTCGTCGTCCTTACGATATTTTCTTGTAAAACAAGGCGCGACTCGAACGTTGTCGCATTATTTTTTACGATCGACTTTTAAAAAGATGTTAAAGCTTCAGTACTTCCTTCTGTAGACTCTGCTTTGAACCAGCTAACGTAATAATCTTAAAACATCACGGTTGGCAACTTTTTGCGTCTGTACTACAGGATGGGCGATAATAACAATTCTTGCAATACATACATTTCACATTAACGTAACTAAATGGATCTATTGTGTGCTTCTTTTTACACGTAGACATACAGAAAGAAAGAAAAAAGTTCAAGTAAAAGGAAGGCATAAAGCGAAATAAAAATATAATAAAACATATAAAAGAAAAACAACTAACATACATTAATACGATTTTCTTTTGTCGCAACTGATGCAGACCGCAACTCTACGACCACGAATCCTTGTCGGTTTGCTGGTTGGCTTTTTATATTCGTCCTGATAACTTGTAACATTGTACGTTAACGGTATAAGTCCTTCCTCATTGTGGTTTGTGTGTTTCGGTTTCTTTCGTTTTTCTTTAGCGTGTTGGGCCCGCAAATAAAATCAAAAGTGGTAATTTTATTGCAAAACGGTCTTATTATACGTGTATCTCGGTTATCTATTCTTCCTGCTGTGCGACGGCAGTTAAGAAGAGTGTAATCTTTGTTTTAGAGCATATAGCGTATGCTGCTTTTACCCCAGTTGGATAGTATCGCTTCGTTCGTCGTTAAACGCGACGGGAAACGGAACGAAGGACGAAAACGTTTAGCTTAGCTTTAGCGTTCTGGGTTCGCGTCACATAAAGCTCCGCCAAATATATATTTAGGATTCGTATTTGCCGGCTTACAGCAAACATCACTCAACATGACAACGAACCCGAAGGACAAGACGTGAATAGAAAATGCTATTAAATCGTCAACTGCTTCTAAATTATACGCGTATATACAAATATGTGGAATTAAAGAAAGAAATTTGCTTATTTGTCTTATTTGAGGAATTTTCTAAAGTTGAAAATAATTTTGATGAAATTTTCCAGAATCGGACAAGTTCTAAAATAAATTCGACCCAGTTGTTAGTCTTTTAGTCTAGTCCGACTTAGGACCAACGATGGAAGTAGGTAAAAAACCTAAGGCCACTCAACGAGATGAATTGAGTATGTCGATCGATAAAGCTGATATTGATGAAGATAAACGTGAATTGTTAGCTTCTCTAATACATTGAGGTATATAGTGGAAGCGTCTCGACGCTCTGCCATCGTTCATAGTGAAGTGCAAATATTCGACCTCGACAACCTTTACTTTAGGTACTACAGTATATTATATATACTGTAGTACCTAAAGTAAAGGTTGTGCTAGTGCTAGTGCTAGTACATTCTTAACCCCATCGTCCCCATCACTTGAACTTCACATTTGTTTGAACCATTCACTCTAGCATTGCCTGAGAAGTGAGAACTGAGAACATTTTCGTTTGCATAGCTTGGGCCATCAATTCCACTTAACCCGTAACAAACCTGTCAGCAGACTCAAGTCAAGAGTTAATCTCACAAAACTTTTGCATTTCGCGCACTAACAAAAAAAAATGCAAAGCTCACAGAAATTGGTGAATATCTGCTATATAGTTGCAGAGTTACATTACAGTTAGATGCAGTTCTTATTCGGTTGTTAAGAAGTAAAAGAAACTGAGAACTGCATAAACATGGATGAATATTGCAAGGTGCTAAGTATTTTGTAGAAAATTCAATACAACCATCACTATTAGTAATTGTATATTACTTTACAAAGGTTGCAAAGTAACCCTCTTTAGTAGTTTAGTAGTTACCTCTAACACAGAATAATCAGAAGGGTAATTTCGTGTCTTTCGACAGGTTTGGTGACCTGAGGAGTGTTAGCCATGTTGTCTGGAGGTCGGAATTTGCGGGAAATTTGAATTTGCTGTTTGCATGTTAGCAAAAGTCACTAAACTATTGGCTTGTCGAAATTCAATGTAAAAGAGACGAAGTGAACCTTCTCATAGTATATTACTCGGTGATTTTTTTTTTGCATGATTGGAACACTTAGTATTATCTGCAATGTTGGGAATATGAGCCGATCGCACAAAACTTGTATCCCATCCGAGCTCTTGATGTAGCGCATTATGACGGTAACGTTGTAAGTACTCACGCGCAAACGTTCTTATTTCTTACCAAACAACTAACTCGCCTTAGATACCTACTTACTTTTCACTTAAGGATGGCTTTAATGTTTTAACAACAACCAGCAACGAAAGCCGTTATCGGCCATGGTGGTGGTAAGCAATTCCGAACTTTATAAAATAATATTATAATCTTTTAAAGCGTGCGCTAGGTGTACCTACGTGTTTTTGGTGAGTTAACAGTGAAGTTTTAAAGTAGTACGAGTACGATTGCTAATGCTAAGTTGAAATAAAGTCAAGTATACAAACCCATGCAATCATTCGCGTGTACAATGTAAATATATTCAACGATGAAATATGCGTTATTTATACAACTTACATAAACCAGTAGAAGCATTTATTTTCATAGTTGCAATTAATAATGTTCATGTTCATAATATAAACACTACAAAATTGCGGAGGACTATTGAACGCAATTGTCAAATTTAAACGAGTTATGATACAATAATCCAATGTATTGTTTGCTTGTAAATGTGAAATGACTTCTGGTGGTGGCACATTAAACAATTTCAACATATCAAATTTTATCATTTCAATTTTGAATTACTTTGGAAACAGTGAGTTGTTTTCAATTAAGAAACGCATTTAGGAAAGCTTAATCTCACAGTGGCAATTTTCACTCATAAATTTAATATTTTTAATATTTTTAAATTCACAAGAAAAGTTAACTCTCTCGCCGGGGATCGAACCAGAACTTCTAGCGTATCTAGCGCAGAGTTCTACTACCAATTAGCTTGATTGTTTACCT
>JARJEB010005826.1:0-13214 GCA_030264535.1 Liometoxenus newtonarum
ACAGATAAAACTTTAGCTGTCATTTGGAAAATTTCTCATTGTGACTAATATTCGCGCCTCCCCTTAGACTAGTCCGCGCCACCCTAGGGAGGCGCGCCTTACAGTTTGGGAAACGCTGTGTTACCTAAAGTTTTTACCATGTAAATCCCTATGGAAGATCGTTAAAAGATCAGACGGTATACCTAAATAATAATAATAATTATGGATATATCAAAGCATAAATTGTATTGTGCTCAACCTTAAGTTTTTCATAATGAAAAATCTATAAAAGGAAAAAGTCGCGTTAATGCTCTCATTGTCGTAATAGTTGCGGTTGACGGACGTGACGACTTAGGCCTGGTTTATAATGGCTGCTAACTTATTCCGTTGCAATAGGATGTATGATTTAATCCGTTAACATAATGTTCGTGGTTTATATTGAAGTAGAAGAAATTTTCCATAGTAGATAATGTAGAGTTCTGTAATCCCACGATTTCAATCAGCTA
The DNA here is from genome assembly GCA_030264535.1 of Liometoxenus newtonarum. Taxonomy (NCBI): domain Eukaryota; kingdom Metazoa; phylum Arthropoda; class Insecta; order Coleoptera; family Staphylinidae; genus Liometoxenus; species Liometoxenus newtonarum. The sequence continues at coordinate 486 of JARJEB010005826.1, forward strand.
ATTATTGCCGAAGAAGTTTTTTCACCATTGATTATTTGAACAAAGACAAATCTTTTTAATAATGTAAAGTATAAAGTAATAAAACAGTGAAAACTTGACAAAAGCATAATAATTGTAGGTTATAGAAGCATTAACTGAGAACTCAAATATACCTTTCGGCGCATGCGTCGTCAATACTTGCTGTCTCGCAAATCTTATTGGTTGAGAGTAGGATGTATTCCGTAAATCTTAAAACTTGACTATGTTTACGGCATACGGAATAAGTTATCGGACTATTTCAAGCCAACTATGCAAAACGTATGCTTGAAGGTTAGCGGTAACGTAACGGCCATTATAAACCAGCCCTTACGCTAAACACTTTCACGTTGCATTTAGAAAAGTTTAAAATTGCTATGCTCAGTATGTAAAACGATCTCGGTTAGCGGTAACGTTAACGACCATTGTAAACCAGCCCTTACGCTAAACACTTTCACGTTGCATTTAGAAAAGTTTAAAATTGCTGTGCTCAGTATGTAAAACGATCTCGCGGTGCACGACGACACGGACGAGTTTGTCAACCTCGACTTATAAAGAAAGATGAGTACGCCTTGAAACAATTGGAAACATTTTTTTTGATATGAGTGTACCATTTACGTATGTTATGAGGTGCATTCATTATTAAATCGTAAACTGAGGTTTTTTTTTTTTATTATTTTATGCCTTTCGTATTTCTCAGTTAATAAACGAAGAAATCAATTAACGCAAAATTACAAAAATAATCATGCGTTTATTTAATTTACCGATAAGAAAAAGTGTCGTACAATGGTGAAAGAACTTTGTAACATTTTCATGTTTTGTTAAGTGATTTTTTGATATTTCCTTAAAACCAAGAAAACAACAAACGCGTTGATTTTGACGAGGCAAACGATTTACAGGGCGTAGCTAGGGTATGGCAGGCATGGCACGTTCCATGGCCGCCACTAAAGGGGGACCCAAAAAAGCGCCTAACGTATAAATACGATAAATTTGTAATAAAGTGTTTAGATATAATTTGTGTGCTTTTTTGTACCCAATTTTAAAGTAGCTTTTTTTAGAAAATATAACGTAAGCAACCTATCGTCGGACGGTCGGAGAGGGGCGCAAGATCGGTGTTTACCATTTACCCTAGGTACGCCCTGAACTTTTAGCATTAAAAATTAAAAACAACTTAATTATAATTATCATATTCTAATTTTCTACTTTCGTCGAGTTTATTTCGTCAATGTATAAATGTTTAAAAGTCGACAAAAAATTGCTATGATTGCGTTGCAATGCGAATTAGATATACAGTGTTAATTTGGAACAATTGTTCAAAAATAATTGCTTTCGGCTCACCATTATAGACTAGACCAGGGCTTCTTAAACTTTTTTCATTCACGCCCCCTTTTATGATTGAGTTTTTTGGCGACCCCATATAAATATAAAAGAAAGATATATAAATATTTTGTGATGATATATTGATTAGGTAACACTATACATACATATGAAAAAATATGCGTGCGTGTGTGGAAGTGTGAGATTCTATCACAAATACACATCTAGATTTTATAAGTTCGTATATTTAAATATTTTACATTAAAATTTCGCTACACCAGGATTTTGCTAAGCGACCCCATTTGGGGTTGCGGCCCATAGTTTAAGAAGCCCTGGACTAGACTATAAATGATGCTAATTGCTTTTGTTGTTGCACGCATTCACACATTGCTTTTGTTTCATTTTATTTTGTTTTGTTCCACTTGATTTGATTTATTAGCTATGCCTATGCTATGAACAAACAACTAAACAACAATGTAAGTTTGTTGTTAGAACACGTCATCAAGCTTTTGAGTACCTAATGTTTGTGTTTTTCTGATCAACCGTATCTGTTTTATCGCAAAACTTCAAAAATACTCTTTACTTTTTTCAAATTCAAACTACAACATTTTATAAGATCAAAGCTTCTTTTTGTATTGGTGTGCATGCGTATGTTTAATCAAATATTGACTTACTGTTTGAAACTGTTTTTATATCTCAGGAAAAATAGCAAATAATGCAGTGAAAACAAACTAGGTATACAAAAAAAAAGACAAAAAAGAACATTTATATTTGATTAGGTATTTACATTTTTTTTTTACATATACGTGCACCCGCTTCATGTCTAGTTTACCGTAACTTTGTGTCTATATCGTGTATTAGATTAATTATCCAATAAATAATTAATTTACTATTGAACTTGACTTTCGTTATATTTGCTTGATAAACATTTCTAGGGACATTACTTCCTAACAGTTTTTGATTTTTTCCGTTGAGAAAGTTGAAAAATTTAAATTTATTTCGTAAGTATAAGAAGAAAATATTGGAAATTGTATGAGTGAACCAACATTTAGAAAATTCTTTTGAGAAAATTTACAATTTATAACCAAATAAAGTGAACCCAACAGGAAAAATTTCCTAATACCCTCGGCCACAATTATTGAAATTAAATTTTATGCAAAATTATTAATTATGATCAACATTACATGGAAACAGAAAATTAAATAACACATCGAATCTATACTTATATTAATTACTTTCGCGTATGCTTTGGAAACTTCTATTTAATTGAAAAAAGGAAATTCATCAAAAAAATTGAAAGATTTTCAATTTTTGTTTCGCTTTCATTCAAGATTATGTTTTTGGGTATGCTAATCTATAACGTTTTTTATTTGTCATTGTCACTGAAAATATATCTATACGAATAATTTACAAATTGCAAGAAAGTTATTTTTTTTTCATTTCTGTAATTGAAAAATTGATTCTTTAATATTTTAATAATTAATGAATTTTATACGGCGGATGGTAAAATGCACAAGTTCTCATGAGCATGCAGCAGTTGCACAAATTTCTCCGTCGTTGATTATGATTATTAATTAATTAACTATCATTATATGATAAATTATTTAAATGACTTTGATGAGCGGAAAAATTTTGCCATATGCGATATACTTACTTTCTTTTCGATTACAGGAAAAAAAAGGAAAAACATAAAAACGTTGTAGTTGTAGATTAGCATTACCAAACCAAAGCAAAAATGTACGATTTGAATTGCTTTTTGGAAAGCGGGAGTTATTTCAATCAGAAATGCATTTAGAAAGACTTAATCTCACAATTGGCAATTTTTCATTCATTTTAATCCATATTAATATTTAATTTACAAGAAAAGTCTCTCTCTCTCTCTCCGGGGATCGAACCCGTACCTCTAGCATATTTGGTGCAGTGTTCTACTAATTAAACCACGAGGGAGCTGTTAGCTAGCTAGAGGGAGAAACTCTTCTTGTAAATCTTTTGTGTTTCTAAATTTTTAATACTAACGTGAGCTATCATTATCACAAATAAATATCTTACTAAAATTTGAAACAAAAATATTACTGTGCCCAGGAAAATTACTTCTTTAGTTGCCTATTTCATTTATTTAGTACATTTAGAGCTACTGAAGTATAGGTTTTCTCATTTTAGTGCCGTTGTTTGTTTGTTTGGTGAATGTTGATGTAGCCGTTGATATGAATATACTATATCAAATATCCAACTATGTATACAGGGTGTGTATAAATTCGTGAAATAGCTTCAGTTAGTGTTCTTCTTTAGACAATTCTGAACGGAAAATCTTAATAAAATAATTTGGTGAAGAAATTAGTAATTTCCTCGAAAGTTATTGCATATCAATGCTTTCATTAAAAAAACCCGAGACATTTATGAAGTTGCGAATGGGTCCAAGTATGGCTTACCCAGTTTTTAGCATTTCTGAAATCCAATTTCTTAAGAAAAAAACGATTTGGCATCTGCGTAATTGGCTTTTCGTTTATTCGCGATTAAAGTTTTTGACATTTTACTGTTTTGATCATCCTTTGTTACGAAATTTATTATGTATAGGAGAAGTGATACCCCCTCCATTACAACTTTTCTTTTATTGGCTCCTGAAGGCTCATGAAGGCCAATCCAACATTTCCGTATAAAGATTTTCGCTTCAGAATTGTCCAAAGAAGAACACTACTAGAAGCTGTTTCACGAATTTATACACACCCTGTATTTAGTGAGAGAAATGAAATACATATATAGCAGCTATAGGTGAAAGCGTGACGACTCATTAAATTCAACACCCACTCACGACTTCATTTATTGTTATAAAAATAATTAACAATATTATTGTTATAATTTATTTATAATTCATAATAATGTCGTTAATTGTCAATAAAAATGTGTGTTTCCCACTTATAAGTTTTCTTTATTATAAATTTTTGCAAGGAAAAATGTCTTTATTCTCGACGACCAAGTGAAACAACCATTATTAGGTGTGTATCCAGGCGCATATAACTCACATTAATACCACTCGCGAATAATGGAGCTTGACAGACGTCAATAATAGGTCATTATTCCTCTAGACTCTAGAGATTTACTTTACGTCAAGCACAGCTCATCGCTGCATTCAATAATGATATGTCACACACGGACTGCATCTAAAACGTCATCTAGGATTATTTGTTGAATTCCATGGTTGAATTTTTGAGGTTTAAAAGCCAAATTAAATTTTGTCATCGCAGATAAAGTATAATATTCAATTCGCGCATATGCCCTATTATATGCTCGAGCGATTACTCCGCTCGACTAACGTCTCGCTACGTAACCTTCGACCTCGCGTATAATAGCCTGCATATGCGCTCATTGAATAATATACTATATTTTTCAGCAATTTTCGTTCATTTTATAGTCTTAGATATTTTTTAGTTCGTTATATTGTTCACCAGTTACTAAATTGTTATATTAACAATCGCATCCAACAATCAAATTCATGTAACTATTAATATAAAAGTGCCAATTTAATTGAACTTGTTTCGTTGCTTCTCTCTTCTCTTAACTGTTCACTCATTCTGCATTCATTAATAATTATGTTCGCGCGTAGTTATTCATTGCCTTTAGTGAGTATTGTTTGTAGTGTGGATTTACGTGTTCTTTACACAGTTAGGTAGGTATTGAATAAATTGTCAGTCAATGATTTGGTTGCTCATCTTGCTTGGTGATTTATGTGGGCAATATGTAAATAAAAAAAGTTGCAGCCGGATGTAGGTATTTGCGGTTGGTCCAACGCATGTCAGTTCCGAAGGCACCAGAAAATGATGTGTATGAATGTGGCCGTTGACTTGTTCAGCCAATAAGTAATTTCTTTCTTTCTCTTTTTTATTGTCTCATGCAAACAATTCGGAAATATTTGCGTATTATACCTACGTATGAAACCAATCTAAAAAATTAAGTTTAGTGGTTTTTACAAGCCATCAGATTAATCATACTCGCGCGCATATGTTTGTAAAGTAATTCCAACTGAGAAAATTCCAAACACGCATGTTCGCGGATTCGCGTTAACCCATCAGCTTTGAGTTTCTATATCGAAACGGAACGGGGAATGAAAGTTTGTTCAATGAATCATCGATTATGTTTACATTGGCGGTACTTACTTGTCCAACATTTATTTTAACACTTATAGGTATGTTTGTTGTGTGAAATATGAGCAATCCACATCTTTTTCGAATCAATTACGATTTTCTGCGTATATTTAAAAACTGTTAATAAAAGGTGGAAGATGGAAAATTGACACCAGACAAATAAGTACCGAAGCGCGGACTTGAGGAGAAAAACAAGAAACAAAAACTAAAAATAAAATAAAAAAATAATAGTGACACGAAGTCGCAGAATAACAGAACGTACAGGGGAGGAACAAAAAACAAAAAAGACTGAGGAAGCCCTAGGAAAGGGAGAAACTATAGTCTCAAATAATAAAAAACAAACAAAACATTAGGACTCTAAAAACAAAATAACCAACCAATCAATGTTTGTTTACTTTCCTGGAAACAGAGATTTGGGTTTTGGTTAAGTAGTTTTGGCTCAATTATGTAATTGTAATTCAATGTCATGTCATGTCAGCACATATTTTTATATAGGGGAGAAAAAAAACTTGAAAAATGGCTTAATAACAATAATAATAAAAAAAAATTAAAAAAAGTTGTATGAGTGGAAATGACTTGTATTTTCTGCTTCTTTTTTCCTTCGAAATGTTCTAGACTTCTAAAACAGAGTTTTCTTTGGTCTGTCGATCCTTGCACTGCGTATTTCCATTTTTATCAGATCAGCATCAGTCCTAGTTCTACTTTTTTCATTTTCCAAATTTTTTATAACTTCACCAGACATGTAGGTAGAGCAAGAAAAGAATTTATTTTTTGCCTTGTAATCCTTATCAGAAAATTTCTTGTCTTGAAATTATTTTTATTAATTTTGTCTTAAATTTTTCATTGATGCTCATAAGATTTACAAGTGAAAAAATGTTCAGTCTTGAAAATGATATAAGGCAGTTCTGCCAAGATCCAGACAAGATTTATTGAAAACACTATTTTTGCTTAACTTTTTCCAAATTTTTTACAATCATTTCCTTTTCTTATGAATTGATAATGTATAAATCAACCCCCCCTTCATTGATTATGTGTTTGCCTTGTGAATCGTGATCGTTGGGAATCTTAAGTCTTGTGCCGGTAGTAGGAATAACAGGACGAAACTGAACAGCTGATTTGAACACGCGGATATATACCTACGTGGAATGAATGATATTATGAATGTAACATGGTTATACAGGATGTACAGAAAATAGCGGTTAATTAACCTACATGTGAAGCGATTCTTTGATTTAATCCGAATAAAGCAAAATTTTCATTCGAAAATGCATTGTTCGGTTCGATCCAGGAACTGATTCAAGAAGTGTAGATTTGGCAACACGGAATCAATCAAAAACTGACAACTAATAAATGTCATACATACTTGATTTTTATGACAATCTTGTCTAGGATTTTTTGTCCAAATTTGATCCTCAAAGAAGTATTTAAAATCCAAATTAATGGGATTTCTACATCTTCTATCAATGTAATGTTACACAGATTCTTTTAAAAATTCTGCCTTTAATTTCCAAACCTATACAATATAATACACTTTCAATTTTGATGATCACGCTGATGAAACGCTCATCCAAACGAAGGATCGTACGTTTTTGTACTTAAAATTTTTTGTTTACAATTAACGTGTAGCTAATCTGATGTCATTTTCTGTACACCCTGTATACGAAATGCTATGCTATGGGTACGACATTAACCTATGAATAACATATGAGTAACGAATTGACCTGGTTATTGCTTTCATTTCATGAATCCCATATCAACTCGTTTACATTTATCAAATCACGAACATAACATATGCACGTATCCGTGTTTTCATTGGCAAAATAAGTTATTTTGGGTGGGTTACGCGGTTTATTGTAATTGTAAAGTTTAAGTTTAAAAGGAAACAATTTTTAATGAAAAAACTTGTTTCATTATAATAATGAATAAAATTTGAAGCGTAATAATTTCATATAGAAACTTCAGAATTTTATGGAATTCAAATGAAATCGTTAAAGCGAATTACTCATTAAATATTTACCAGCTAGGGGTTGCTTGACCGAAAATCATAATAGAATTTCTTATGACTTTGATATAAGTATACAAGTACACCCCCACACAATCGCACCTTCGACCGACCCTATATTCTTATTCACCCTATGATTGAAGTTTTCATGTTTTATCAAAACATGACTTGAAGGATTTTCGTTTGTTTATACCTGAAGGATTTTCGTTTGTTTATACCTATTCTTTTCCCAAAAGGGGGAAAAAGTTTTCTTAAGGCCACAGAAAAATTGTTGCCTTGTTAGTTTAATCAATATTTGCCGGTATTGTTTAAATATATGGCTTTGTTTTTAATTAAATTGTTTTTATAATGCCAAATAATAGAAATGTTGTAAATTATTCTTCGAAAAGTAGTACTGCAGTTAAATTTCGCTGTAATGGCCTGACGAACATAAAATATCAATTATCCTTCGTCCTTTAACGAACATGTAAAACAATAGTTACAATTTAATTCATAAAAATAGGTATTTTTTTGTAGCGATTTAATAGCGTTCTTTTTTACTTTCCGACACTACCGAAGGTTGGTTTGTCATATTTTTATTTCCAAAGCAATAACTCAACCATGGCAAATTACTTGCTTGGCAAAAACTATACAAAAAAATATAACTTTGTTTCTTATTTTATGTTTCATAAAAAATGATGTCGTTTAGTTTGCTTAATACACATTCAGGACGTTTGTGTTGTGTTTGTAATAAAACGTAATCCTTTTCTTGAATCGTACATGACTTAAATTGCGTTGTCCTCCTTGTGTACTTCCTTGTTATATTCCTTAGCACTTGCTTCAATTTTGTATAAGTATACCGATAACAATTTGTTTTCCACTTTGAGTCCTTGCTTTACTTATATACTCATTATCGTTGTTCCCTCGGTTCCTTCGTTGTTGTAGGTATTCTTTTCATTGAAAGTGTTTTAGGACAGTGATGATAGTACGAAGGACATTTCATGTCAAGGTCAAGGTCCTTCGATTGTCTATTACTCTATTTAACAACATTTCCTACTTTATTCTTAAAGAAACAAAACTTTTTATTTTTTCAATAGTTTAATTTAATAACATTTTCATATATGAAAGGAAATTTTATTCATACACTTATTCAACAATATTAAATTTTAAGCAGATTTTTTAGTTCAAGAATAGTATTTTTGATTGAAATATTTAATTTTGGGCTAAAGTTAACTATATTTCTAAGTCATGAAATTAGTATGCATTCGCGCCAAAAAACGTAAATATTTTTAGATCTCTCGATAGTCATGTCAATTTGCCAATTTATGTAAGTAAGTATGTACATGAAATAAAATAAAATTTTATTTATTTCTCGTTTCTATACATTCAAAGTAAGTTTAGGTATATACGAGTACGTTGTTTTTAGAAAAATTAAAAAGTACCAGGTGGTATTAAATTGTCAATGCAAAATCAGTAATTCTTCGTGTTGGCAAAAAGTTTGCAACGTACTCGTATATCGATCAACCTTGATCTATATGCTCCCAAAAGAGTCGCAAGGTTACATTTTCGCACGACTTATACCAATTTATCTCTATCTATCTGCTGTTACAGCTTGCACGTTTCACATTCATATTCCAATGCCTTATTGGTTTACTAATTTGCTTTGCTTCAACTAATACAGTTTTACAACTAATTATTTTATACAATTTTAAAGTACGACATATGTGTGGAATTGCTGCAACCAAAACCGCATTATTAATCATTCTAATCAATCAATTCAACATGAACAAATACAAATAACAAAATCCATCATTTTATTACAAAATAGCAACGAAAAGAAATCTTATTTGATTTATTTCATATTCTGGCGCTTTAACTACTTGACATTTTGAATAAAAAAATATCGGTACGGATTCGCACCGCACAACTTTCCGACAATATCCACTAGAGGTGTGCATAAACTAAGTAACTACTATTTTGTAGTAGTTACTAACTAGTAACTAGTAGTAGTTACTAACTACTACCAGTTTTTTAAAGTGGTAGTTACTTCGTTACTTTTTTTTCCAATTCGAATTTCTACCTTAGTAACATCGGAATGCGAATTTGCGAATATCAGCGTACGCAATTATTATGGAATTGGAGATTGGAGAAAAAAAACATTTTTAAAAAAATTTTTTTTCAACAGCCCCTGTTGAAATTTTTTGAAAAAAAAATTTTTTTTCCAATCTAAATGAAATTCATAGGAGTTATTCTACGATTGTTAAACTATTTTGCAAGTAACGGGTTGCTAAAGTTGAACAAATTTTCGACCAAAAAATTTTTTCTGAGATTTATCGATTAATATCTCAGCGAAATCTAATTATTGCAAATCTAATGCTGAATCTAAAAATTGCTCTCGCTAAAATCTGAAAAATATATCTTAAAAGTTATGAGCTAATAAGTGTGTACATGCATTTACGCAAGCATAGACCGCAGACCGGTAGGGAGTTGTTGAACAGATTCCAATTCGTAACGTTACGTCGTTTTTCGTTGCTACTCGTTGGTTCTTCTCCTTCTAGTTTCGACTACTTGCAACGACTAGCCGTTACAAAGTAACTACTACTTTGTAACTACTACTCGCGGCAAAAGTAACGAATCGTTACTGCTACTTAAAAGTAACTAAACTGCACACCTCTAATACGCAATGCAGCTAACAGTGAGCCTCTGCTTAACATTTTCTCTCAACTATAAACTATATTTTTAATGTTCAATTTTGAATTACTTAGGAACTCGTGAGTTATTTTCAATATCAAGAAACGCATTTATAAAGGCTTAATCTCACAGTGGCAATTTCACTCATAATTAATATTTTTAAATTCACAAGAAAAGTTAACTCCCCGACGAGAGAGTTAACTTTTCTTGTGAATTTAAAAATATTAATTTTTAGTGAAATTGCCACTGTGAGATTAAGCCTTCCTAAATGCGTTTCTTGATTACAAACTATATGTTTCGTCGCAGTATCTTACCGAAATTGTGGGATAACATTAAGAAGTTTTTCAATGTTCGGAAGAGACTGAGGTCATGAGGTGAAGAAAAATTTAACAACGTTACACTTTTTCTTTCAGGTAAATTCATTTTTTCTAAATTTTTCAGAATTTTGGGGGAGCGGTCGCTTTAGCCTCCAAGCCCCCTCTGAGGCTACGTGCCTGATGACTTGCGTGATTTTACTCCTCTGTTATTCAGTACCGACTGATTCTCTGACACAAATTTTAACACAGCCATTGCGTATCCTATTCAATTCACACATTCAACCGTTTTACGTTGTCGTTGCTTAATTTCGCTGTATTTCCTTGAATGCCACTCGACAACGTTCATATATAAGTAAATGTAGAGCAAGTAATAGTCCAGTTTAAGTATTACCCAGACACAATGAGTTCAGGGTTGCCATACCAAACATATACTTAGTGAGTCTTCCCAACAACTTAGAGTACTTTCGTCTGTATATCTAACGATTATGCCTTTCCATCAGGCAACCTGTATTACGACTAGCGTAAACGACTTTAAGAGCGGCGGTTAGTGAATGTCACAATAGTTCCTCTTACTATGTATATCACGTCTCAAAACTACTACACCATCCATACGTCACCTCCAGCTTTTCTAATTTCCCAACTCCGAAATTGTTTTAAAATGCACGTAACAGCGTTAATATTTTTTTTTTCGTTAGCTTTTTTTTTATCTTCTGCCGCCGGCGTTCTCTTTGCCAGATTCCTTATAATGGCATGCTTCGCCTACCAACGCATACAAAGTATGAATTTGCAGGCGGGGATTTTAATTTCTATTATTTCGCGTTTTAACGATTTAAGGTAGACTACAACGATCAAATGCGGGTTGGGTTCTGTAAGGATAACCCGCCCGCGATTTACCATCCTTATCCTTAAACACTTGCTTTTATTCACTCGTTTATATTGTATATATGTGCGACTAAAGCCTGGCTCATAAATCGCTTTATTTCTAAATACATATATAGTTTTAAAGTTGTTTATAGTTAAAAGTTTTATAACGCGCCGAGGTTTTAGTCGGTTAAATTAAAATGAGAAAAGTTTGATGTGAATGTGAACGTGCATTGAAAACGAAGGAAAAAGTGCATATACGTCGCGCATGCAACAACACTTTTTGATGTCCATTCAACAGTAGCAAAAATGTAGGTACCTATAGCAATGAAGAAAAGAACGAATGAACAAACACAGTTACCGCCGGCGAAAAAGTTTAATAAAGCGTATCCAATCCCTGATTGGTCGTATAATGTATTATTTTATATGAACATTCGTTCTAGTATTAATAGAATAAGCTGAATAGTATTGCCGATGAAGTAAATAAAGATTCTCGTTGTTGATTCCCTGAAGAATACTAAAATAAATAACGAATGTACTCAAGCAACAATTTCGTCTTATACTCTTCTTAGCGCCTCAACGTTACTGCTTTGCTATCTTTTTTGAACTGACGCAAAGCAACGCACGCCTTACGTGATCTGACTAACAATTTTTCGGCAATTTGAGAAGTGATAAAAAAGAAAAACGGAAAATCATATTTTCACAATAAAGCAAAATAAAGAAAGACGCATGAGTCTAATCAATTTTCTAGTCGCGCGCTCTTTGCAATTTCCAATAATATTAATGACCGTTATTGTTAAAGCTTCGAAGAGTGAATAAGGTGCAAGAGTAGAATGTCAACCATCTCGACATAACATTCCACCGCACTTATTCATACATTCAATTCTACAATCGCTAAAAGCACTCGAGCATTTTCATTGAGTAGGTTCGTTCACACTTTCGGAAAATGATTGCGCCTTTCGCTCCACTTCCTCTTCTTTTGGTTTCTTCAACACTTGGTGCTGATGGTGGTATGCGTTCCACAAGAAAGCACGGAACGCATTTCCCAATTTCGTGTATGTATGGCTTTGCCACATATTTTACGCCGAATAAATTCTACTTTTTGAAATACTCTTAAATGCACAGCTTTGTATTCCACAAACGCTTGTCTTTTGTAATATTGCTTGAGAATTTATTATATCGACACCGAAACCATGTAAAATGTAAAAATGTATTTCCATTTTTTTATATTACACGCGATTAAACAGGTTTTTCTACACCTAACTCACTACCGTGTTATAGATTTTCATAAATCACTGCAATTAAATAAAATTGATCGCTTATATTCGTAAATTATTTAAAGTTCAACAAGATTTAATGAATTTGTAGTGACCAATCCAACTTATCTATATGATCTAAAATCTCGAAA
>JARJEB010005827.1:0-10658 GCA_030264535.1 Liometoxenus newtonarum
GCTCTTCCAAAAAATGTAACAATATATGGGGTGTTCTATTTGAAATAACGAAGTTGGTGTCGATTTCCGGTATAACCGGAAGTGCAATCAATCTGAAAATAATTTACGTTAAGAGTTCCGGTCGACTAAGGCCTATCCTATTTTTTTCAGAATTTTACCACAATGGGAAGTACGAAAACTTTTAATGGACTTCTTAAATAAATCACCCTGTATAACTCATAAAGGCAAATACAAAATAAAAATAAAACAAATTCGAAATGTTTAAAATGACATATAAATTTAGTAATGCATCTATAATATTTTTATTTATAGTAAATTTTAACATCTTGATGATATTAATGGAATTTTATATTCTTTTCAAAATGAATAAGTGTCAGCGATTACATTTGCATCGGGTGCAAATGCAAACGTTTATCCACCCAAAGCACCGGGGGCAATCGTTTGCACGCATTTTATGCGTTCGATAAGTCAGTCTAACTACTCTGAGTACTTTGATCAGGTCGGAACTACCCTGAGTAGTTCACAGTAACATCGAAAGCAATGCACCGGGTGCAATGATGATTGCACCCAATGCACCAATTGGGTACATTCGGTGCAACCATTGAATGGCGTGTTTTTAAAAATTGTAAAGTTATGGCGGGAATCTGATCGTACCGTCAGGGTGCAAACGTTTGATTTGCACCAGTGCAAACGGGCTTACCATCACTGACGTATAACAAAATTCAAAGGACAAACAGATTATTCACTGATTTCAAGATGAAACATGGGTTTACTGCTCAAAAAAATCATCAAATACAGATTTTGTAGTAGTAATGATAAAATGACCCATTTCTTTTAACTCTCCAGCTAAATACTTTTGCCCACACGTTACAAGAAATTGCAACACATCCAAGAATAATTTCAAAGTGAATCTTGGCTTTTCTTGCACTTCATGATTTTCATTTAAATCAGGCTGCACTGTCATCGCTTCATCATTGATCATTGGAACATTTTTGTTCCAATCAGTTTCGCCATTGTTTCCATAATATACTTCGTTATAATCGTAATTATCTTGATAATAATATTCTGGATATGTAGGCCATTGGTTGAAATTTTTTCTCTGACGACCGAAATTTGCTTGTGGTGGAAGTGGGACATTTTGTGGGCTTGGGGGGAAACCTTGATATGATGATCTTCTCGGTACGCTGCCATAGCCATGCAGAAAATCTGAAAATTTGTAGGTATATAATAGGTTTGTTCCTACAAAGCAGCAAACTAGTTCCGAACTGTCCGACGCATAAGCAGCTTTAAAAGACGTTCCAAAACGCAAACTCCAACTAGAAATCAACTGTTTCAATAATTTTTAACTATTCACGAACCGTTTATTGACTGTCAAATCAGTCCTTGGTCCCAATGTTGCCAACCTGGTGAATTTGCACCAGATCTGGGGAATTTTGAGCATACCTGGTGAACTTGTGAATATTTTCGATAATCAAAGAAAAACAGGTGATTTATTGATATATTAAATTTTAAAAATTGGGGACTGTTTCTATTGAAGTGTAACGTTCTCGTGATTTGTATTTTGTTACTGAACTTTTTGTAAACATTTCTTCCGCAAGAGAGTCTTGTGTAAAGCATCCTACGATTCTACTGGTCCTGTTTGTTTACTATCAATGGTCTACCCCAGGGGTCGGCAGACTTTCCAGTGAGAAGAGCCAAGTTGTGAAGAAACCATGATAACGAAGATATCAGAGTGCCAATTTTTATTTAAAACTTAGTTAAAACAGTAACCTTTCATCGATTTTGAAGGCTTTGTTATGTTCGAATTGATGTCTGAAGAGCCGCAAACGCGTATGCAAGAGCCGCGGTCTGCCGACCCGTGGTCTACCCCATGTACTGTACCCTCTACACTAGAGTTGCACGTATCAGTTTCATTAGCCGCTTTCGATTTGACGAGGAACAGTTGCAAAGTTCAAGTTTTATTTCGTAGGGCCGCGTTCCGATGTGGGGACGAGTTGCAGCGAGGGTGCAGTGAGGATAAATAAATTCACTCTCCATTCATAAACGGTCGATCAGGACGTTAAATTTGTCTATTAGAATTTGAGCCTTGGCGGTACAAAGGTGTTCCTTTTATCTGTCACAGTGATCCGGATCAGCTGCTTAAAATTAGCAGCAAATTAATGTCATCATGACGAAACGTGGAACATCTCTATTGGAACAGCAAAAGTGTTCTTAAATCGAATACATTTTTGTTGCGGACTTCCTGAACTGTTACAAAGGTCAAATCGAAAGTAGACATGACAACATAGCTGACAGAACCCAGTAGTGGCGCGCTCTACATGTCATTACACAATAAACAAATTTAAACTGGTGAATTTGACGCTCACTCTGGTGACTTTTTAATGAAAAATCTGAATTTAAAAAAAAAGACACCTGGCAACACTGGATGCCCTCGCGAGCATCACAACAAACACTTCACTTACTACACAATTTAGTACTTTTTAATTATTAACGTGTGGCAACGACTTTCTAATGCAAATTCATAAAAAAAGAAAGATTAATTTTTGCTGCATTTAACATTTCTTTTAATCAATTAATTGGTAAACAAGGGTTCTTCACACAGATAAACGTTGATGCTACGCTAAAAAAGCTTATACATGAATTATGTTTACTTCGGAACGTACGACAATATAATCGCCGATTTCGCAGAAATAGGGAAGAGACGCGCGTGTTTCTTGAGCCTGATCCCAACATCAGTTTCGTTGTAGTTGGCGCTAAAATACTGCACGGTGACTTCTTCCGGTATCACCGGGACGTCAATGGGAAAATCAACCACTACACGCTCATCGGTAGGATTGAAAGCCACCAAGTAACCAGGATTTCCAGGATAAGTTCTAAAAACGATAAAATCCTAAGTGATTTGCCCCTAGTACGTACACAAAGTGAAAACTCACCCTTGTCTGTTAATTCGAAAGCAAAGCAAGCCAAATAATAGTTAGTATGCATAATGAATGGAAAAATTACTTGTATTATTAGAGTAAAACTGTAAGTGAGAAATAAACAAGTACTAACCTGACGTAAGCGAAAACAGTATCGTTCGCAGCCGTATAAAGCTTCTGCGTGCCGAAGAGTACGGAAGGCGACTTCCGCGCTTCCTTGAGCTCTTCTTTCACTTGAAAGCCCGTCTCGAGAATGGTGGACCCTTTAAGTAGATACGCAACGGTAGCCAGCGTGCCATTCGGGAAGTCAGCGTTCGATCCAACCTTCCATGCGGGCCAGGCGTTGTCTAAATCATTGTACGTCGCGTCTATCTCCTTGACAAGTTGTTGTGCGGTAAACGCTTCTAGTTCAAACACGTCAAGCTTCTTTGGCAAGTCAACCAGCAGTGTGTCGTTGAACTTGTACGGCTGGAGAGTCGTCAACGAATCGGTCAGCATTAACACGCCATCGGTGGTCTTATTCTTGATTAGATTACGCCATTCGTGAAGAATTGGAGTCAGCCCCAGTAAGTTTACGGTTTTGAAATGCGTGTAGAAGTTGTAGTTGTTCATGGTGTAATCGCTCGGCTTGTTTTTGGGGGTTTCGTCCGCGAAGTCGGCGTCGACGAGAAGCGATGGCACATTCTTTAGCGCGAAACCATCAACGCCAGCTGCAAGCAACTTGTCCAACACTTGAGTAAACTCCTCACGTACATGTTTGTTGCGGAAGTTTAACTGTGGCTTATCGTCGAGTGCCAAGAAGTATTGCTTGCGAATACTTGAGTATTTCCAAGCGGATCGCTTATCGTCGTCTGTAGAAGCCGGCGAGAGCCAGTTATTCGGCACGTTGCCCTCGGTGCCGCGCCAGATGTAGTAGTCGCTGTAATTTTCCATGTTTGCATCAGATTCCGGGAACCACACATCAGAGACGGTCGGATTCAATTCGACGATTACGTTCACGTCTTTATAGTTGGCAAGGAACGTAGCAAAGGCTGGTGTGGTATTCAATGGGGTGTACGTATCAAGCGGATACGTAACTAATAATGCGGCGTCTGCATTTGCTGTTAGCTTTGCGAGTGAAGACGAATCGTCGGCATCTACACGGGAGATGGGTCCTTCCTCCCACCTATTTTAAACGATTCTCCCGTTAAAAGAAACACATACATTAAATGAATACACTTGCTTACCATGTTTTGGGCGTTGGCGGTGTACACTTTGGTGCGGCCACAATGATCATAATCGCACCGATCAGCATACCAGCCCACAGGATCCAAAAGGAGGCGAAGAGGAAGCGGCGCAAGTTCACCCAGAAGGGATCGTTGGCACATTTCAGCAATTCTTCTTTTGTTAAGCCGACGAATTCGTTTTTAACTTCACCTAGAGGACACCAAACGAATCATTAATGTGGGAGGAACTAAATACGTGTATAATTGGCAACCGTTATTCAGCCCGTTTTGAGCCTTGATGGGTTCTTCCACTTTGGTTGCAGGTGCTCGCAATTCAATTTCGTCCATTTTGTAAGCACTAAGTTGTTGCACACACACAACTACTGTTTCGTGATTACGAGACGCGAATGCCGGGCATAGAGTATTTATTCAGTTTTCGTATGAGTGTGCACAACTTGTAGTATAAACAATAACGCATTGATATTGTATTGAATGTCTTTCAATTGAACAGTCTTCGAATTACTAACAACAGTAACAGTTAATTGTTGTTTATAAAGTCGTTATATTGCAAATTGCATTGGCATGCAAGCGAAGCATACTAATTGCATACGAAGTAATGTAATGTATAATAGATAAAATGAATTTGTTGGAATCGAAACAAATAACAAAGTCGTAAGCCAGCGCGCAGTCATTCGAGTTAATTCAATTAAGGCAGGCTTTTCATTTCCTTGCTTAGACTTGAGTAGACTTGATTAATGTGTTGTGTTTTAAAACTTGACCTCCAACTCGGACGACACATTTCATAAGTTTATGTGAGTGATACACTGATAGATAATCAAATAATAAATATGTTTTAGTTGAAGGAATATATAAATAAATTTTGGATTAACAATTGAAGCATTCCAGTCTTGCATCATCCACATTTAGGAGTTACTTAAAAAAAAAACAACACAATTTCGAATTGACAAAAGTAATCTGATATAAAACTCTCACTCTATCTCTCTTGGGATAATATATTTGTTCAAAAATAACTTACCAATGTCCAGTTTGGCATCGCCATTCTTCTCGTTGGTGGTGAATTTGATTTCGGTGAGATTGATATTCGAATTCGGCCCCATTTTGGTCTCATCGTTCGAGAGCATCTTTTCGTCGGCTCCGTCCGTTTCATTGGCATCTAACAGATTTGAAAATTGCGAATATTTGAAACAAAAGATGCAAAAGATGATGAAATGCTTACCTTCCATGTCGTCTTCGTGTATCTGCTTGTATGTGGCCGTGGCCGCTGGCGTCAAAGGCTCCTTTTCTTTGGATGCAATATCCAGTTTGGTCCCTTCCATCTTTGAAAACTTGACTCAATCTCAAGCTCAATCCTCAAATCTTTACACGTTTGCAAGTTTACACAAAGCACAGCGACAGCACATGCAAAGATGCAAATGAATGGGGTAATGAAGGGAGCGGCGTCCGAACCAAAATGAACACGAGCTCGAGACGAGAAGTAGAAATTGACCGAGAAAAGAAGTACGGAGAAGCGGGGATCACTCTCGTTCACGTTATGCTGATCTTGTTTTATGAAGTGGCTGAGCGTCGTTTGTTTATCAATCGTGTAGTATACTAGAGCGTGGCACAAAACCGTGGAAAAGCCACGAATTGACAGCAATGACCTTGTAATGCGCAAGCGCAAATCAAAAATCATTTACAAATTTACTCAAAAATTAATTAATTCTATTGAAATTGAAATACATCGGCGACGGTTATTACCATTCAAATAGATCATAACTACTAGACAAACTGATAATTGTTATGTATCTTTCAATAAATACATAGTTTCCTTGCAAACATAGAAAATTCGCCGAAAAATTGAAAATATCGTTTGAATATAGATAGACAGATATACCTACTTATTATTGAATCAAAATTAATATTTCGTTAAAATAAATATGTACATTGCTCTTTCTTGCACTTTGATACGCTGTTAATAACATGTTTATTTTGTTATTGATTAAAAACGAATGCACTTGGCGCCCTAATCGTGAGAATGTCTTCAAAATTCGCTAAAAGTCCGCCCGGAATTGCATAAATAGGGACAAACCGTCCCTTCTAGATGTTGAATAATATCCCTTATGAAATTCGGGGCTCTCCTGCTCTCTACCTGTTTTCGAATCGCTATATTTGTATTAAAAACTATAGAAGAAACTGCCTGCAGTACCTAGCTACCTACTTACAAAAAAAAACCTGTTAGAATTTCAGCACTAGCTTAGGCTCGGAATTAAATTTGAATAACAAATAGCCGAATTACCATATGAACTTGCTACACGTTGCTATACGAACGACTAAACCAGTTTATCTTGAAAATTATCACACACTTTTATTGCTTACGACAAAGATAATATGCTATTGCGATAAACAAGTTGGGAGACAAGTTACAAGTTGTTGCAAACAGCATCGAATCCCTGTTTCTGGCGCATTTCTCGCAAATCAAATGAAACCGCGATACGAACGAACACAACGTAACGTAACGCCTCAGTCGCTATGCGAATCTTAGATGCTCAAGTACCAGTACTCATCGACCATCATCGTCCTGTGACTGGTGTGTGCGTGGTGCTTCCTTCAGGTTCACGAGCAGGAACCGTTACTCCGTGATACACTTTAAATAATCGATAAACGCGAAACGCGACAAACTTCAACTATAATAAGCCAATCAAACCGAACGAAATATTGCCATTTAATAAAATGTCAGTCATTGGAAAGGTGCGTATTCATTACAAATAGAATGAAACAAGTGTTTCGGCTCAAAATAATTGCGAGAATGCATGCTTTTCTCGATTTTTATCATATTTAAAATGAATTGAAACCTAACCTCAACAGCCTGTCTTGTATTCCTACTGGAGGAGCTCCTGTTCGTGGCGAGTCAGAATTGGTAAGTGTACCTAGTAGGTATTTGCATTCAGTTCGAGCAATTTATAATATTAGATTTGTGTGCTTTGTAGCTCTGAATCTAAAAGAAATCCCATACGACATCAAACCCGTTTCGCTCATAAAGGCTGGCGGCGAACAGCATTGCAACGAGTACCGCGATGTGAACCCCATGGAACAAGTACCCGCCTTACACATCGATGGCAACACATTAGTCGAATCATTAAATATTTTGCATTACTTAGAAGAAACACGACCACAACGCAGTTTAATGCCACATGACGTTATAAAACGAGCCAAAGTAAGTCTTATTTCGTCAATGTTCCTTCCTTACTAATACGTAGTTGCCTTGCCTTCTTCATAGGTGAGGGAAATATGCGAAGTAATAGCGTCTGGCATCCAACCCCTGCAGAATCTAATTGTACTGATACACGTTGGCGAAGAGAAAAAGAACGAATGGGCGCAGCATTGGATAACGCGAGGCTTCCGCGCCGTCGAGAAGCTGTTGTCTTCCAGTGCTGGGAAGTATTGTGTAGGGGATGATGTCACATTGGCTGATTGCTGTCTCATTCCGCAAGTGTTTAACGCGCGGCGCTTCCATGTCGATTTGCGGCCGTTTCCTATTATTTTGCGCATAGACAGAGAGCTCGAGAACCATCCGGCGTTCAGAGCGGCGCATCCGAGTAACCAGCCAGACTGCCCACCGGAAGCACCTAAATGAACACATTTTTTTTTCTAAAAGAAGCGAGGGGATAATTAAATTAGGATAATAAGCTAACATTTTGGTACAAATTCTGCTTTGAACGTTATAATTTGCGCAATATGTTTTACTTTCTTTTTTTTTGCTAGTTTTTAATGAGTTTTTTATATTATGCTTGTTACTTTTTGTTGCTTTTTAAAATTTTATACGTTTTTACGAATGAAAGATCGTAACTTTCGACAATAATTGCAATTGCTTTTCATAACTATACTTTTCAAAGGAAATTATATTTGGATTTTAAGTACATATTTTAAGTTTTTTTTTTTCAGAGAAATAAATTACTGAAATTTGAATTTGACATTTTACATAACCTGACTGTACAGATATAAGATTTTTGGGTTGCCTAACTCGTGCCTAATACAGGAAACTGTAAACTATGAAAGTAGAGAGCCATGTTACCTGCTTCTCAAATTCGTCTTAGTGTGGCGCTAGTTTATTTAAATTTTCTTTTCTTTTGCTTCCTTCAATTTCGAAATTGCATTCTTCAAAATGTTGTGTAAAGAGTTAATTAATAAATGTTTTTGTTTCATTTCTACCAATAACTATTACATGCGAACCCAGTCTTCACTGAGTCATCATCGGTTCGGTTCAGTTAACATTTATTTTTATTTAGGTATAAGATTTGTTTATTGCATTTCACGTATTGACGCGTATTTTATGCGTTTGCGTTAACTTGATACTGCTTGAAGCAAAACAGCAGTAGGAGCGAGCATCACCAACGTTTTTAATGGTACTATAAATAGAAATGAATACTTACTTTACATAAAATAATTGCAATTGAAGGGATCAGCACAAGACGGGAGTGTGTGTGCATTTTATATTATATTTATTATATTGCTTCAAGTATTTTTATTCCTGAACTGCATTATTCTATGGTTATTTGTACTGCACACATTTCGCATTCGGTCTTCATCACTCGCTTGCATTCAGCTACGAATTTTTTTTTTTTTTGAGTAAGAGAATACCAAAAATACGGTGCGGGACACCGCACAACTTTCCTATACCATATCGCTACACTATGTATCGGTATAGTGTGTTAATCATAGCACACTAGATTCTTGCCGTTCATTGTTTTGAGTTTGTTGCAAATTTTAAACTTTACGAATTAATATCTCCCAAACTATGCTGCCTACGAAAAAATGTTATAGGAAGTAAAATGTAGAGAATTGCCATGGCTACAAGAATATATTTTTTTTCTTTACCTATATGCAATATTTTGCCAGTTATATGCAAATTTATGTTTTGACATCCTAGTAAAGTGCCCTTCTTTACCGACCGATGTCATTTATTTTTACTCCAGATTCCCATCACACGGACATCTACTCACGTACCGAATTTCATCCCTATATGCATAGCGCGGTTTGTTAGGAATTTTGTTCACAATAATACACAAAATTTGACACTTTAGGAATTAATATCTCACAAACTATGCATCGTACGAGAAAAAGTTATAGGTGTTAAAATGGAAAGATTTCGATTCCCTATAAGAAAATATTTTTTATTTGGCTGTAATTGGCAAATTTTTGTTTTGACATTTACGTTATTGGCCCTAGTGCCCTTCTTTACCGACCGATGTTGCTGAACTTCAAACCAGGTCTGCTCGCAACGGGACTGAACTTGTGTGCCAAGTTTCGTTCTGATCCGGAATTTTGTTCACAGCACACACAATCACACATCACACAGACACACAATCACACACACACACACGGACATCAGTGCAAAAAGAACTTTTTCGGACTCAGGGAAGCGAGATTCGTGGAGATCTGTTGAAATCCCGACAACGAGTATTCGCGGTGAAACCAATACTTTCCTATACGTATACCTTCGGTAGTATCGCAAAGTAAAAAATTCATTCATTAACACAAAAGTTTTGCCTACCCGTTTCACTCCACTTTACTAGCTTAACCAGCTAGGTAGTTAGAGTCATTAATTAGAAATATCGATTGCAGAGAGCGAACATCTCTTTGACATTCGCGAGAAAAACTATAGATTTGAAAAAGAAAAGAGAAAACAACCAGTAACGGGAGTAACGGAGCCCCAGAGAGAATAGCATTTTATATTGATATTGGAGGATGTTTCATCGAACCGAACCAGGACGCGAACATGAGCTAGTGTAATTCATTAGGTGTCGTCTCTAATTTGACAAATGTACAAAGTGACGGCGTGACAAAAACCTTGTGTTGCGCCCAATTCCTCGCCATCCGTCATGTGTGATGGCCGACTAAAGCACCTTTAACAAATTGCTGAAGATTTTTATTTTACGTGTATTTGCGCAAAAAGTGTACCTATATAAATTAAAAAAAAGAAAAAAAGGAAAAAAAAAACAACAACACGCCTCGAGAACACGAGAAACTTTACAACGAAATTTTGCATCTTTTGCATAAAAGTTTCCCGTACAATGTCGGAGGTTTGCTAATACCTATTTGACTTCTCTGAACTTTTTCGGGGGGGTGGAGTAATAATTCATACAATATGTTAATTCCCTCTTTCTTTTCTCGCAACTTTCGTGTAAATTACATTCAGAACAGTCCAAAACTAGAATTTATGATGAATAAGAAGTCGTGGCAAGATCCTCGAAGGGTTATTAAAAGTAAGTACATATAAGTAAAACAACGAAGGGTAATATTTTCATCAAAGCCCGTAAGAGCGTGCAATTGAATGAAATAAATAATGATGAAAGTTAAAAAGCTCAAATCGCAATTTGGATCATTAATTTTCGCTCGGGGAGCGTGGACAAGTGTCCACCCCCCCCCCCCCCCCCCCGTTTAGTTCGTTTCCGTTGTGTTGATTTTATTTTGTAAAGTAAGCACACACACACTTTTTAGGCCCGCTAAAAATATTTTTCGAAGGATGCAAAAAAAC
>JARJEB010005828.1:0-26602 GCA_030264535.1 Liometoxenus newtonarum
TGAAACAATATGGCGGGCTATTCACACCGAGTTATGGTCGGTATTCTTCGGGTTCTTTCGAGATTTTAGATCATATAGATAAGTTGGGTCGGTCACTTCAAATTCGTTAAATCTTATTGAACTTTAATACGCGATCAATGTTATTTAATTTCAGTGATTTCTGAAAATCCATAACTCACGGTAGTGAGTTATAGTTACCATTATTAGCATTTTTGAGTGATTAATGGTAATTATAATTCACTACTGTGAGTTATGGATTTTCAGAAATCACTGAAATTAAATAACATTGATGGAGTATTAAAGTTCAATAAGATTTAAAGAATTTGAAGTGACCGATCCAACTTATCTATATGATCTAAAATCTCGAAAGAACCCGAAGAATACCGAGCATAGCTCGATGTGAATCGCTCGCCATATTGCTTCACTTGTCAGTTAGTTCATCGAAAAATCACAATTTGTATTTTGTGTTAAAAATAATGCAAGGCCTAGAAAAAGCATAGTATTATATTCGCGATTGTGACCATTGCTCACGAAGATGATGTTTGAGCCCAGGAGCCGCAAGGCGAGTGGCGTAATTCATCTGAGGCTGTCATAATCGCTCATATAATAATATACTATTATCAATTTCAAGTATCAACCTAGTTTCACGATCTTAGTAATTATTTTGTGTGTTTTAGTCAAATAACAAGAAAGAAGCCGAAAAATTAGTAAAAAACATTATAAAAGTCGTCATAAAGTTGGCGGTAATACAACGTAATGGCCTCTTCAGCAACGATGAATTGCGACAAGCCGAACAATTCAAGAACAAGTTTCGAATGGCTGGAATGGCAATCGTCAGTTTCTATGAAGTCGAATACAGCTACGATCGCAATTATTTGTCATCCGCATTAAAAGAATCCCACGCATGCCTGACGAGTATTGTTTCGAAACATTTGACGGATAAATCATTAGCACGGATCGACAGCGTGTTCAATTTCTTCGGCAATGAGCAGTTTCTGGATGTCGTCTTCAAAACAGAAAGCCCGTATCGAGAAGTTTTGGGACGATTAGTTGATGATCTGAATAAAGCTATTGAACGTGGTGATTTATAGAGAGATGTAAAATGGGGAAAATGTAAGAATTCTAGTTATTAGCGATAGTAAGGACTTTAAAGGGGAAAACAACTTGAAATTGTGTACTTAATTATTTACACATATCGATCGGTAATTGTTAAGGTAATTGGATGATAATATATTGTTGCTTAACTACTCCGAGTAGTTTGGAGTGATTAAATCGAAAGCATCTATTGCTACAGCTAAAGAAGTAGTTTGCTTACAATTTGCAAATCAATGGTTGACATTCATATTAAGAGTCAATTGTGGAACAATCCGAAGTGTTATTAAGACAAATCGGTACTTATAATTAAAATCAAAAGAATAATAAACTTTTCACAACCAAGAACCAACAAAATAATGCCTTATATTAAAAATAAAAAATTAAGAGGTCACTTTTTCTAAGATTAAGCATTTTAATTAAATGTTAATGCTTTAAAAACTAAGCAATTGATAGAAATATACTTGACTGATCATGATCAAAATCAAAAAAAAAAATAAGAAAAAGGCAAGAATAATAAAATGTGGGTTGAGTAGAAGTTGAAAATAGTAAATTATTCTTTTTCGTTATGGAAATTAACCTGAACCGTGGGCGAATTCGGATTGGTAAATTTACAAAAATCAAGCATTAAATGCGCTATAAAATCAAAAATCAAAGTAACTTTAAAAAACAATTCCAAAATGTTGGTGTAGATTAAAAATGTTTTAATTAGAGAAAAAAATTTGAAACAACAACAACACAACATGTTAGAACAAACGTCGTAGTTACTTAATCAAAATTTTATGTGTAATTCTTTTCTCAACAAAAATTTTAATTTGCTAGTTAAACATTTAAAGCCTCAGTATATCAATAGGTAAATAATATCAAAAGTCAAAACTAAGTAAACTATATTGAAAATTGTCAATAGTCAATGAAATACAAGAAACTTGTATTTTATTATTTTTATTCTTGTCATTATAGAGAAATAGGCCGTCTTTATTTTTGACGCAATGTCAAATCAGCTGACTTTGCCCTCTTAGGATGTTGTAGATGGCGCAACAGGTGAGGCAACAAAAATTAATTTGAATCTAGAATATCAGTTACATTTTAAGTTTGTTCACACTCTAATAAAATCTCCTACGCACGCCTATGACGAAAGTTATCGAGCTCTTCATAAAACTGTTAAAATATATTCAATAGAAGACTTTGTGTCAACGTCCGATTTATCTTTTATTATATTTTCTTATTTTAGTCACTTTAGTCATGAGTATTAGTCAACTTAGTAATAAAGATCTGATCTGTAAATTGGATATGAATGTAAAATGTAATTTGTGAATTTGTGTATACTATAAATAAAATTATAATTTGTGATTTTATAAGCTAGTTTGTCATGAGATTAAAATTTGCAATAATAAAACTTGCAAAGTTTTAAAGATTTAAAAAAGTACAAATGAACGAAACTAGATGAAATTAATGTCGAATTGTATAGTCCTTCGAGGCAAACAAGAGACTTGGTGGGCGTGGTCAGCCCAAGTACACTCCACTAAGACATTTTGAACATATACGAAAATTATTTCCTTAAAATCACATCAGGGTTGAAATAAATTATGACAAACGTCATCGATATTTCCTGTCCACGTTAAAATAACGCTCCGCGATTGGTTCCCGCAAAAATATTTAATTTCTTGATATATTTTCCGAGGCTCATGTTTGCTAAGAAGTATGGTATAATTAAAAGTTTATTATAAAGGTACAACAGGGTTTCTAACTACCAAAAGAAAAAAAAAGTGTTTATATAAGATGACAATAACAATGAAATGACTTTATCAACAACAAAATTGTCCATTGTCCCGACTAACCTCGGGAGTAACATGAAAACATCTTTAAAATTTCAAAAAGCTTGTAATTAGATTTTCTGGTTTTTCATGAAAATCTTTTTGACTTGTGTTTATAATACTAGTCAGTGGCATAAATGTGTTCAATTTAAACTACAAAGTAAAAGGGTGAAAATGTTGTTAATAAGAACGAGTGTAAAATAGAAAATGAAGATGTTCCACGTTTCGTCATGATGACGTCACTCAGCTAGTTTTAAGCAGCTGATCCGGACCACTGTGACAGATAAAAGTAACACCTCGACAGCGTCAAGGCTTCAATTGCGTTCGTTCGAGTTCGTGTTCTCGTTGTGAACGCAAACGCAAATACGAACTCGAACGAATACAGTTGGAGCCTTGGATGTGCAGAGGTGTTCCAATTGTACGCCATAGTGGTCCGGATCGGCTGTTCCATTAGAAGGTCAAATAGGTCACCCGGGGAACATGGAAGATCTCCATTGAGTTATTCTGGTTATCAGCCATCTTGAAAATGTTTGACATTTCTGACGTCATATTCGACTGATGGATAGATAAAATCAGATTCACTGTCGAAAATGGATTCTTTAAATAACCTAAACTTGCTATCAGGCGTAAATGAATAGAATACACTAAATAATTTTCTACAAAACAATCGTATCAAAAATGGCTTTCGATTTGACCAAGGAGCTATACTAATAGCTGCATTGAAACAGCTCCAGTGCAACTCCAAGACAAATCGAACAATGTTTAACTGTACTGATGCTGTTTCTGTGCAGCTCCGAAGATCATATCCAATTCCAAAGCCACAAATAAATTTTAACTAGAATTTGGGCACAATATTTGCACTACTCTTAAAAACTGAATTCTGAATCAATAAAAAGCTATTCTTTGTACTCATATATGTAAATTGTTCCACTCAGAATGGAGATGTTCCATGTTGCGTCTTGATGACGTCACTCAGCTAATTGTAAGCAGCTGATAAGGACCACTGTGACGGATAAAAGGAACACCTCTGCAGCGCCAAGGCTTCAATTGCCTTCGTTCGTGTTCGTGTTCACGTTGTAAACGCAAACGCAAATACGAACTCGAATGAATGCAATTGAAGCCTTGGATCTGCAGTGCAGAGGTGTTCCAGTTGCACGGCCTAGTGGTCCAGATCAGCTGTTCCATTAGAAGGTCAAATAAGTCATCCGGGGGATATGGAACATCTCCATTAGAATTAATGTTTTGACTTTTCACGAGACTTTTCACTGATTTTTTTAATGGTTTGTTCTTGTTCATGACTATATTATTAGTTGTATTCATTTGTAATAACATCATATTCTTGTGAAACTAGTTATTTATTAAAAATTACCTTAATAATTATCAATTAATAAAATAAAAATAAGGAAAATGTTTTGTTTCAAATGTCACTTTTAGTTTAGTCCTGCCATCTAGCCACAGGCTTAAAACATAAATTTTGATTAAAATAAAATTAACAGGCGTTCCAACTTGATTTATTTTAATGTTTGCTATTCAAGTATATTCGTTTATGGATTATTGCAGTGTGTCGTCACTTTTTGGCAATAAAAATCAAAATAAGTCGCATTACCATATTTCTTACACAGTACCGTACTACAGGTAAATTTTATGAAACAATTGTAAAAAATGACTAAGTAGCATTTAAAGTACCAAATTAAAATTAATGATGACACTTTTGTCACATTTACTTTAAATTGATGTTTCGCAGTCGGCAGTGTAGTGTATATAAAAGGAAATTTTGTTTTAATAAAGAGCCACACAATAAAATTAATACGTCTCCGTATTTTATAATACACGAATATACCCGAAAATACACGAAGTAATTCACTGTCATCGTGAAAGACGGAAAATAAAAAATGTAATTTTCCATGCTGTCAAAGTCGCGGTCATTAATAAGTAAACATCGTTCGAGCAAAATGATAATGGCGAATTGATGATCAATCTGAAATTAGCAAATTGCCAAAATTTTCCGTAACCTCCTATTTAATTTTTGCAAATAGTCTTATAAGCAACGTTTGTAACGTAACGTAAAGTGAAAATCACGACACACACTCATCCAATACACGTAAGACACGTAAAATCAAAAAAAAAGAAGTAAAAACGTACGACGATCTGTGATAACGATTACAAAGAACTTCTGTTGAGTAAAAAAAAAAATCGACTACGACGACGTACCACGAAGTGAACCTTATCAATTAACTGAAACATCATAATCGCATTATTTGGTAAAGAATTGTGATTCGCCGCCACGAAAAAAGTGAAAATTTCCATTATTTTTCGCATTCTGTGCTTATCATCTCCAATCTATATTTTTACAACCTTTGCATTGCATCATATTTAAAACAACGAATGAAATAACACGAAAGAAGTTGTTAAAATTAATGCAGGAGTCGGCAGTGCGTGTGGAATCTTGAAACTTGAAAAAGAGACACGGACATGTTACGGACCTTGAATTCATAACTAGAGGATTGGCTTGATTGGTGGTTTCGTTTGGATTGGCAAATCATCACATATTCATAAACCTATACAATATTTGGATTTAATTGGGTTTGTTTAGCCGAGAAATTCGGAAAGCTTTTAAAGTTTTTTTTTTATATGTTTGGTGGGTTTGGTGGTTTGTTGTCGGTGTTCGATTGTTTTGTTTCGATCAGGTGATTTTACATTTTGGACGAACATAGCAACTCAGATAGTAAAAAAAGCCAGACGATAAATAAGTTTTGAAAGCGAAACTTTACACTCAATATTATGACGAGTGTCAGATGCAAGCTGGCAAGTGCTGGCAAGCTTGCTATTGTCGCAAGGAACTCGAAAATTACAACAAATGGTAAATATGTATACTTTTATGCGCTTTTACTAAACAATTTTGTTATCTTAATATTTTCAAATACATCTTAAGTCCATTTCAAACAAAATTGTTTTCAAATTTACTGCTTTGAACAAAAAAAGGCTGAAACATATTAAAAACATTAAGATAAGGAATGTTAATCATACATAAATGGTTTTTTTATGTTTTTGAATTGTTTTGGGCGGTCATTTTTTCTTTGTTTTTTTTCCATGAACTTTCATGGTTTTTCCATCAATATTTCATGAATGGTAGAGTTTCTTTGTTTTTTTTATGGCACAAACCGTGCATGTTTTATAAATTTTAAGTTTTCGATTTTATTACAAATATACAGGGTGTACACTGTACACAGATGCGACAAAAGATTTCTTGTCATCAAAATCTCCATTCTTTTCAGAGTAAACTGAATAATTTTTGACGATTCTAAGTATTTTTACCAAAAACATGTGTTTGTCGCATCGATTGGACACCCTGTATAAAGCATGAAAGTGAATTAAGTCAAAATTTGCCCTTGAAGTCTTAAAAATGCTTTCAGTGAATGCGAACGTTGGTTGGTTGTCTTGTAACTGTTAACTGTGTAATTATGTCAATGTCATTGGTGTTTTATTCACCTTGTTATGCTTTTTTTACGCTTTTTGATTACACCTTGAAATTGTACGCAATGACATAATCAACCCAGACTCAGTATTACCATAACTCGTTGTTTTTATTTAATAAAATTTCATAACACCATGTCTTCTTTGACCTTTATTTACCAACACGTTTTTCCAGTTCTTTGGTTTATTTGTTGCAGGATTTGTTGCTGTTTACAATAATTATGCATCAGTACCAAAGAGACAATTAGTTACAGCACAACAATTGCTAAAATCAGCAACAACAACAACCGGCGGCGATGGCAATACAACAAGTTCATCGACACCTCCACCGCCTCCGCCACCAAACATGCCCGGTGGCAGTAAAGATTCAACGACAACTGGTGGTAGTGGTGGCGGTAAAAACAAAAATACGTTATCGTGCCCGAAGTGTGGGGATCCGTGCACGCACGTTGAGACCTTTGTGTCGTCAACGCGCTTTGTTAAATGCGAAAAATGTCATCACTTCTTTGTCGTCTTGAGCGAAGTTGATAGTAAGAAGAAGGAAGGTGTTGACAGCAAGACGGGATTCTTTCGCAAACAGCCACCGCCTCCAAAAAAGATTTTCGAGTATCTGAATAAGCACGTTGTTGGACAGGAGCATGCCAAAAAGGTAACTCACTAAGCTTAATGTAATTATCAAAACAATAATCGTGGAATTTTTGATTGCAGGTGCTAGCGGTTGCCGTCTACAATCATTACAAAAGAATTTATAACAATAGTCCGAACAATAGTCCCGGCACGCGACAAGATATGGCTGTGATGGAACATGGGCCGCATACAAATTTTTCACATAGAGGTAAATAAAAAGTGAATTGGCTTATACGCAAGCGCACTAGAGCACACTAGGCGCTTGCGAATCAGTCACTACTATTCAGTACAATTCTTTTGAACATTATTTATCAATGCGCAATTGCAATCATATTCAGAACTACCACCTATGACAGGAATTGGAAGTCTTGGTTCGATGAGCTTCAACATGGGTGGACATCAATCACAACAACAACAACAACAAACTGAGGTACGAACGGCAGGTTCAGACATTTTGGACCGAACAACACACGATTTGAAATTAGAGAAAAGTAATATACTATTACTTGGACCAACGGGATCAGGTAACTACCACGCATGCACAGATAATATTTAAACTAGTACGCATGCTCATTTTGTTGCTCTTTTTTTTAGGTAAAACATTATTAGCACAGACGATAGCTCAATGTTTAGATGTTCCGTTTGCCATTTGCGATTGCACGACACTAACGCAAGCGGGATATGTCGGCGAAGATATTGAGAGTGTTATTGGGAAGCTGCTGCAGGATGCCGGCTATAGTGTTGACCGTGCACAAATTGGCATCGTGTTTCTGGATGAGGTCGATAAGATTGGTGCGGTGCCTGGTATACATCAACTCAGGGACGTTGGAGGTAAAAATAACATTAACATAACTCTTGCCAAAACATGCTTTTGTTTTTGTTTTGTTATTGCGATTTATTATATTGAATGCATTCATCTTATGATCCGATTTGCTGTTGTTGTTACAGGTGAAGGGGTTCAACAAGGTATGCTAAAAATGTTGGAAGGGACTGTTGTTAACGTACCTGAACGAAATTCACCACGGAAATTACGTGGCGAAACGATACAAGTTGATACGACGAATATATTATTTGTGGCCAGCGGCGCGTACAATGGATTGGATAGATTAATTGCCCGTAGAAATAACGAAAATGTAACTGGAACATCACATCACATGAAAAGATGGCATTTTAATTTTTGAAAAACGTTTGTAGGTTTTTGGTTTCGGTGCTCAAGTGTCTGGCAATCAGGGAAGACGTGCCGCTTCCCAACAAGCGCTCAACCAATCCGATCTCTCAGCTGAAGAAGAAAATCAAGAGCGGGATACGTCGCTGCGGCAAGTGCAAGCGAGGGATCTCATCGACTTTGGAATGATTCCAGTAAAAACTAATTTGTTTATCTTAACATTTATATCTATTGGTGTTAATTTTGAAATTGTAGGAATTCGTTGGAAGGTTTCCCGTCCTCGTTCCGTTTCATAGCTTAGACCGGAAGATGTTGGTGAGGATACTCAGTGAACCTAAGAATGCACTGATTCCTCAGTACCAACGGTTGTTGGCTATGGATCAATGCGAGTTGACATTCACACCTGATGCCTTGGTTGCAATTGCACAATTGGCAATGGAACGGAAGACTGGTGCTAGAGGTCTTCGTGCAATTTTGGTAAGAAGTAGGCAATTTTATGGGCATGTGACAAATTTGAATGAGGTTGATTGTACTTCACATCAAGGAATTAATTTTTTTATGCGACTAGTTTCGCGAGATAGATTACATTGTCATAAGTTAATAAACAAAACAAACCAATAATAGTCTTCTCGCGAAACTAGTCGCACGATAAATAAATTTCGTGATGTGAAGTTTCATCAACCTCGTTCACATTTGTATGACATCACTTCTTCTTCCCAAGTGGTTCTTAAAATAAATTGTTTTTTTCAATAGGAATCATTATTGTTGGAACCAATGTTTGAAATACCTGGTTCAGGCATAAGTGAAGTAAATGTAACTGAACAATACGTGCGAGGTGAGACAGATGGTCCGAAATACGTACGAAAAACGGTTGAACCAAGCGAAGACGAAGATCTACAGACGTCAATTAGAATATAGGAATTACAATATATCTTTGACGGTAAGCGCGAAAAAAGAGTGGATGGTACGGTAAATAAAATAGATAGTATATTGTAAATATGGGATGAAAACTACTGGCAACAAAAAAAGATAAAGTAAAAACTAAAAAAAAAATAACCAAGAAGGAAACTCAAAAAAAAGAAACAAAGAAATAATTTAAAGAGAATATATGAATCAATATTTATAATATTGTAAAAAATCTCCCGAAAATATCAAATAACATGCGATGATGTTTAAATTAAAAAAAAATTTAAGTTTTGGTAATTTTCTTACAAATACGGCAGCGTATGAAAATTAGAAAATGATTTATACTAGAAGAAAACGTTATGTGAGATAATATTGCTAATTTTACTGATGTGATGTGTGATTTATCAAGTTAGTTCCTTTATTATCAATATACAAAGTTATATAAATTAAATTACCAACTACTACATGCAACTCTGCATATACTGTGTGATAAATATTTTGGAATTCTTGTATTCTAATTGGATAAGCAATTTAACCACGAATTGCTGATGTGGTTTTTCTACAGCTGAAACATCAGTCTTCATTGCTTAATTGTTTAAACCCTGCTACCACTGACTTTCCACCAAAACAAATATACAAATTATGAATGCAAAGCAAATTCGATAAGATTTTTACATACAGAGAGTATCATGACTTATAGATTCCCTCGTAGTGTATTCATTATGAAGCTGCGATGTTTTGCATAATTTTTGAATTCGTACATTATGCTGCTGTAGAATAACTAGAAATGATTTCTAGTTTTAGTTAACATAGTTACAGACCTAAATAATTCGAGCCAAATTAGATATGGACGTTTTGGGTCTTCATGTGTTTACAAAATTAAACTATGAAATCGAAACAAAAACTATTTTCGTAGAGGAAAAAAAAGAAGAAATAATTAAAAACTCATATCCATATCACCATTGAAAACCAACTCAATGGCAGCTTGCACATCCCCGGAAGTAACTTGCAGCGCTCTGATATTCTGCGTCTCATTCATTAATCCCATATCACGCATTTGCTGCAATTGCGGCTCTAATCTAGCTCTGATACCTTCAACACTTTCCTCGCCGTTTGGTTGCTGTTGCTGGCTATTGGTTGTTGTTGTTGTGCTCGTACCTCCACTCCCGCTCGTTGCAGTTGCAAATGCTTGCTGAAGAGCGTTGCCAAACATTTCATTCGTTATAATATTGTTGCCACTGGATGGTGGTGTATTACTAACGATCGCCCCAGTCGAGGAGAAGTTCGTCGTCGCATTTGCGATGGCAGCAGCAAGTTGTGCAGCTGTGATGGCATTATAGGAAGCATTTCGAGTCAATGGATGACCTTCCCGTGGTTGGACATCATTGGAATCCATGTCTTCATCGTCTGAAAGGGCTTCGAGGGAGTAGGAATAACCTGTACTGGTTGTTGCCTGATTCGAATTGAGAGAATTGGGATTTTCCCGTAAATAATTCATAATTTGCGTTAACGCTTCCACTAGTAACGGATGGGAATCGAGGATTTTGCGGAGAATGTCGTATTCTGAGAAGAGAAGCAATAGTTCTGGGTCTTGGAGTAACGCTATAGCTGCTGGATCTGCTATAAGGTCTGGAGCTGACGCTATTATTTTATCCATTACATCCTGACGTGAGAATTTCTGGAATAAAATCGACGCAAACATAAAATGACTTGAAATTATTGCGAGCTTTATAGAAAGAAAAAATACCTGTAAAATGTTTCTGTGTCCATATTCTTCAAAAGCAAGTAAAAACCTCTGTAATTCTGCATCTGTTATCTGCCTGGGGGCCTTCGGAGAAGGCGGCTGTATTCTTTCCAGAACATGTACAGTCCTCCCTGATTTAATTCCATACGAAGACAAGGTATTTTCATCCTCCAAGGCAACACCAGCATATACTAATTCTATTTATTGTTCGGAATTAAATGTTTGTGACATGAATTCGCGATAAAGGAAGAAAAACATACCTAATTGTTGGACTGGACGTTCAGCACTACGACTTGCACGCTCTCGAAGCAGACTAACCTTACTATTCAAGTCCAAATTCTCAAGTTTTACCCGTTTTAATTCATTTTGTACAACTCGAATGCCTAACACAATGTTTACACTCATAATTATTGAAAAATTAACTAATTATATCGAATATGATTAATGACTGTCACTTGTTTCCTTTCTTTCAGTTTTGCAGGTTATGTATTTGTTTTGACACATGAAATCTTGAAAATCATGTATTATCTGGTTGCCTATGCCACGGCGTTTTTGTAATTCGCGTGCAAGTAGTACAACTGGTTGCATACAGTTTTAATAAGAATGACAATCGGAATTTTCAAGTTGAAGACACGGAGGAAGAAATGTTGGGAAAAGTTTGGAAAACTTTTTATTAGAAAAAGAATGGAAGTATAAAGTACTTCTTTAACTGCAAAGTAGAAAAAAAAGAAACGTTAAGAGGTATCTGTAGACGGTTTGCAATGACGAAACGAAATTGTAAACTCGGGCTTGCTGAAGGGTGTTGGGGGGGATAGCGTTGAAAATGTTGAAAAATATATAAATGACTTTCGGTTGCGCGATTCGCGTCCGGGTGCTGCTGTTTGCTGAGAATTTTGTAAATGACCTCAATTTCGTTGACGTCGCCGCGAACTCCAATATTAATATGTCACACACCACACACTCTTGCCCTTTTACAAGAATAAGAACTCGATGACATATTGTCGAGCGTCAGACTTTGCACCACGAAGCGGAAAGATGGTGCAGATCTGGGTCCGGGAGTCGTCGTCGTCGTCGTCAAGCATTGCAATAGAAAGCTTTGCGTTGCCTTCTCCAACATCTACCACTACCTCAATCAGACGATTGCCAAGACTACCCATTTCCGTTGTTCTAGTATGATCTGAGTAAATCGTTCTCACTCCTCACCATGCCACCAGGCTCCACTCCCTCACCTCAAAACACTACTACCAACCTAAGTACCAACCAGTCACCCAAGATACCATCAAGAAATACGTGACTTTCATATTTCAAATTAAGTGAACGTTTTATTATTTCATATCGCAACGAATTTACGCTGAAATGTCTTCGAACTCATTCTGGGGATAAACAAATGACTACGTTTATAAAATATTATGCTAATTTAAAAACTGAGTGTTTCATTCCGAAGTTCTTAATCTTATCCTTTCACTTTTGTTCTTTCTTTTCTCTTCGGAGAGTATTCTTTTATTTTTGTGTTATACGCCGTGTCCGATTTAGATTTAGAATTTTATGAATCTTGTATCCTTCTATTCAACATAACCCACTCTGTGAATCGTTTGTTTTCAATATATGAATGCTCCTAAAATAAGAAAAGAAAAAGGTTTACTTTCGCATATGTATCAACCTCGGATGTGCGTTTCTTGAAGAGGGTCATGATGCCACGAGGAAAACTACGCGGCAACCATTTCAATATCCCAAAGGGGACGATCGGTTCGGGTCATCTTCGTCACATTTATTCATAAGACACCCAATACTGACCAGGGTCAGTTTAGAGAGTTTAAGAGGCCTAGACGAATTGACAAATGCGCCTCATCAATTTTTTATTGTTTAGGTTTAATAAATTCTTCCATATAACAAAAAATATCGAAAATATTAGTTATGTCATAATTCACGACATCTTGCGCCATCTGTTGTGAACGTACCCTATGATACTTTGAGAGGTTATTGTCATTTGTATTTTTTTAGAGCAAATCATCTCTATGGCGTCCCTAGGCAATCGTCTAGTTTGATCTAATGGTTAAACCGGCCCTGCCATGCCACTGACCCACAATTTTCTCTTCTTTGCTTGCTTTTGCTGCCTCCATATCCTTTCGTGCTCTTGTTCATGCCTTGCCAAGAAGTCCAGTTTCTCTATTCAGCATCGTTGTGTGTGTGTTCTCGATCTATATTTGAGTACTTTGAGTCGATTGGCACCACGATCCTCGACTCGAGTCAACGTGTGCTTCCCTTTCGAAATTCGATAAAATTCAACGACGTCCCTTTTCGAGACTTGTCGTTTAGTAGTCGTTCAACCTTAAAGGCTACGACGAAAATTTACAATTCTGTACATTTACTATTTATTCAACTATTCTCCATTCCGGAAATGCTTACGTGTATATACCACACAAGGTGTTCATGTTCGAAAATTGGCAATAAAAACATAAATTTTTAAACTTAACAAAGAAAGTTCATTCTTGGGGAGCTTTTGGATTTAGGGATGTAGTTTGAACGAGAACACCCGGTATTTGAGTTGACACTGAACTTTTGAATTGTCTTCACTATGTTTGCAAGGTCCAAAAATATATCGAACGATCAAGTAATAACGGATCGGCTTCAAAGCGACTTGTGTTATGACTTTCTAAGCCATTTTCATACTTCTTTTACTATTACGACTACAGCTTCCTTTATTCTTTTTTGTGGGGGGTTGGAAGTTGAAATTTAGATTCTTGAAATGGCAAAGTGAAAAGTTAAAAGTTAAACACCACCTTCAGAAAGATTTTTAGGATTTAACGCGCATTTATCTTTTATCTATAGTGACTGGTGTAATATAGCAGTGGAAAATGACAATATAAGACAAGATGGAACGAAGAAAATTCGACAATAATGTCTTCCCATTAGGCCATTACTGAAACAATATTATAAGTTGAATGTGTTTCACTGTTTCAGTTCAGGTTACACTGTTACAGTCGAACAAGACGAACTGAAATGGGGAAAAATAGAACAAAACGCATTGAAATCAAATTGGTTTTGTGCTTACTTCACTCTATTCAGTGTTTTCTTTTCAAAACTCAATTTCAATAAACGATGGTAAAAAATATTTCAAATAAGAGGAAAAGCCCAATTTTACTAAGTGTTTGTACTCCAGTCAGTAAAAGAGCAAGAAGAGTTGCATCTACTATTGCAGTCGGAAGCAGTAAAGTTAGGTTAGGTTTTTCTTAGTACAGAATTATAAATATTTCTAACAAGCGGTATACCAGAACCTAACTTAATTTTTACTACTTGCAATTCTATAGTGAAAGATGCAACTCCTCCTTCTCCTAATGAAGTTGGAAGTAGTAAAATTAGGTTAGGTATCACTCTTATTCCTCCTCTAACTAGGTTAGGTCTCTTTTAGTACAGAATTGCAAATATTTCAAACGAGAGGTATACCAGACACCTAACTTAATTTTATTGCTTCCAATTCTATAGTGAAAGATGCAACTCCTCCTTTTCCTAATGAAGTTGGAAGTAGTAAAATTAGGTTAGGTATCACTCCTATTCCTCCTGTCATTAGGCTGGGTTTCTCTTACTACAGAAATACAAATATTTCAAATGAGAGATAAACCAGACACCTAACTTAATTTTACTGTTTCCAATTCTAGTGAAAGATGCAACTCCTCGTTCTTCTAATGGAGTTGGAAGCAGTAAAATTAGGTTAGGTATCAGAATCACTCTTGTTCCTCCTCTGAACTGGTAGTTTTACTTATATTCAATGTGATGATTCTGAATTTCTGTTATCATAACCAGCAGTTAGTTGTATCAGAGAAAACCCTAACCTATTAATTATCTTTACAGTTGTTTAATATTATTAAATTAGTTTTTGTCTGTATAATTTATTGTTACTTCGTTATTTGATGTCGAGGTTAATATATACTGCAGTAGTACGCGGTATCAGGAAAATAACGCAAAGCCGTTTCCTGTTTTCATGCGAATGTTTTTGTTTTATAATATAAAACCAAAATTCATTGTTGCAAATGTTGTTAGTTGAGTGTTGTTGCTAGTGAAGGCAACATGTGCACTCTTACTTAATACGGAAACAATTTTTATTTATGTTGGGATATTCTGACCGGGCAACGCTAATGTCCCCGCCAGCATGGAAAATATTAACACGACATCGGCTTTTAATTGCCTGCCTAAACGACATTTAACAACAAAAACAAAATGATTCCACCAACAATGATTAATGCTATCACATTTTTCTTATTAATTGTATAATTTTTATTAATTTTACTTTAATTATTTAAACAACACTTACATTTTTTTCTTTTTCCTGTTTTTGTTTACTTTGTTAACTTTGGCCTTATAAATTGCGAATAATTGAAACCTAGGGAATAAATAGAAAATTACTCATAACATCTTAAATTAAGTGACTTAATTAAATATTTGGGAGTTACGCTGGAATAGCGGAAATGAAAGGATTTTTTTTTTAAATTTTGCCTAGTCATGAAGAACGGTTAGATAATAAATAATTGGTGGAAATGATACACGTCCGGGTGTAATGAAATTTGCATATTTTAGAACTATTCGCGGCGGGATTTCAACGAAAAACATTGAGAAACGAAGTGCGTTGAGTATACGTTTGGTTATCAAAAGTTTGTTTTTATTGCCCAATTTTCCAAATTTTGTGAACACGGAACAAGCACATTCGATGACAGATGCTTTTCAATTTCTAACAATTATTTTATTATACTTGTCAGAC
Source organism: Liometoxenus newtonarum (assembly GCA_030264535.1). Classification (NCBI taxonomy): domain Eukaryota; kingdom Metazoa; phylum Arthropoda; class Insecta; order Coleoptera; family Staphylinidae; genus Liometoxenus; species Liometoxenus newtonarum. Next base: position 15,576 of record JARJEB010005828.1, read on the forward strand.
TTTAATACAGCATGTTATCATGTCATCAATATATTTTCAAATTAAACAGGTTACTCTAACAAGAACAAGCAAAAAGTTTAATACATACTGAATAAAATTTACAATATTTAATATTGTTTTATGTTTATGTTTTAGATTATTTTGTATATAAAACTTGTCTTTATGTGATTTTTTTTTCAGATTTTAATCATGGATATGCTTTCTATTCATAATGCACTGTAGCAAATTAATATAATGATGGAAAAAATTAATTTTTGCATAGCTTTCCAGTATTCTTAAACCTGTTATTAAATATTATACCTTCGTTGCTGTCATAGGCGTGCGCACAGGGTGTGCCGGGTGTGCACTGGCACACCCTACTGTTTTAAGATTTAACTCTTCACTCTTTATTTTTGACGCAATGTCAAATCAGCTGACTTTGCCCTCTTAGAATGTTGTAGATGGCGCAACAGTGGAGGCGGCACGCCTATGGTTGCTGTCTCTTTTTACTTTTAAAAAACAACTTAAAACGTACTTCATGTGTAAACGATTTTCCTTTCATGAATAAAATCGTCGTAAACATATTATCCAGCCTCCACTGGTTTTTACGTACGTTTTTGTTCTTCTTTATCCTCTTTTCCTTCCGCATTTCTCAATAGTTTATTATCAAAGTTGTTGTTTTTTTTTGGGCTTGGCTTTTGTTTTATTGTGTATTCATCTTTTTTGTCTCTCTCAACATAACAACATAATAAAATAAAACCATTCTAAATGAATACTTTATATGAATTTAATTAATTGTAATAAATTGTAACGGAAAAAGCAACAGGGAACAGGGAATTTTGATTGCGAAGAAAACAATTTCGTGAACACTTTCAAGCATTTAATTTTTTTCTGGCTGACTTGTCATAAAATCATTAAGAAGAGCCATCCGAAAATAAGGCCTTTGGATATTTCTAATATATCAACAACATGAAAATGAGATTATATTTTTCTGTCTCATTTCTTTACCTTTGTGTTGTTTTTCTTATTATAGTTTTAGTTTCACCAGTTGCCGAAAATATTTTTCGCGATTTAGCGTTTGCATTCTCTGATTCCGCCCATTTTTCCTCTTTCGCCGGAAATCCATCGACGGCAAACTAGAACGAACGTCAGTGGTGCGCACGTCCTCCGATATATTGCTTTTTGCTTTTCTGCAATACCCTTTTCGAAACTAATATAACCTAACTAAAAGTAGTCCATATATAACCCCATATGAACATCATTGCTTTTACTAAGTATTCCAAGAACTATTGAAATTTAATAATGAATTTATTAGGTATAGGTAACAAGAAAATAGATAATTATTGAAACACCATGTATAATGTAAGGGTACTATAAACTCATCGCGGAATTTTCACCTCTTTGTCAATTTTATTGTTTTATTTTTCATTGACTATAAATATAGCTAGCTACCCATATACTACATGGTATTTGATACACAAAGAAAAATTTATTGTTTTCTAAATGAAAATATCGAACAAACTAAATCTAACGGAAGTAAATGTTAAAGACTTTATGACAGGTTTTATTGCGCATTTACTGTAATAAAAGAAAAATTTTGTTGGAGACTGAAAATTAATTTGCTAAAAAATTTATTAGGAAAACGTGAAGACATAGGGAATGTTTAGCTCTTTTCTATTTCCGATCATTGTATCAGGAAAGTAATGTTTTCTGGCCAAATCTTTCTGGTGTAGTTTTTGACATATCTATATGTGCTGGTCCCATCATGAGTCCAAAAAAATGGTTTTTGATTTCCATGATTCTGAGTAGACTAGTAAAACGGGTTCTGGGCCAAATTCCCATGTAGTCTTAAGGCAGCCTTAAATCGCGCTTTTAAGGTCATTCTCCGTGAACGATGGTTGAGGAGGCTAGGAGGGACGGATTTGGCGGAAAATTCAAATTTGAATTTTATCATAAAACATCACTGTTTTTAACATTCAATTTAACAGCATTGTACAATCCCTCCTCCTACTCCGGCACACCCATCGTTCACGGAGAATGACCTTGAAAGAGCGAGTTTAGGGCGCCTTAAAATTACATGGTAATTTGTCCCAGAACCCAGTTTACTTGTCTACTATACTGGCCCCACAGAATCAGAAAATGTTATACGTATTTGTAAATTATTTAAGTATGTTTGAATTACTTTTTGAAATACAGAGTGGATTACTAAATATCAGAAATTTATTTGGCATCCATGCTGCATTTTTGTAAAACTCGGTGAATCCCAATTGCCCCTGTTTTATTTAAACAATCATATCAACCTACTTTGATACTTCGATGATACGCTTCCATTCGAAAATTATGCTAAAGCATTGGAACAATTTGTTGATAATTACGAGCTAGTTAATCTTAATGCATTTATTTCGTTCATTATGCAATAAAGTAACATATATTGCAACCGAAACTGAGTAAATTTCGGCCATGCGCTTGGAATAACGAAATGAACGAGATGAACAAATTTTAATTTACGTCATTCTATAGATATCATAGATATTCATTAATGAATATTTAATAAAATTATTCATTAGTGTTATCGGATTAGTTTCATTATATTCATTTGTTAATTTTGTCATTTGTTCATAAATTTGCAATAATTCTAGGAATTCGGCAAAATCAGCAAAAGCGACATTTATTGAAAATTTTTGTATTCGCTTATTAAAGTCAATATGCATATGCCATAAAGGCATACTTTAAAGCACTATGTTATAAATTTTTTTTTCGGTAGGTGGGAGAATCCTGCATAGGATAACTACTGACTCCCGTCAGTAGCCAATGTCAGTCTCTTACTGACTAAACTCCCACCTAAATACCTATCTTCAGAAAAAGATCCATGGAGTATGGGGCTTACTCCACAGCACTATATTTATAGTGCTCAAAACTACTTGACATTTATTTAATGAAATTCTAACTAAATTAAAATAATATTCAATCAAATTAAAAATCGATTAAAAAGCTGTATAATAGTATATTATTCAATGAGCGCATATTGAGGCTATTATACGCGAGGGCGAAGTTTACGTAGCGAGGCGTTAGTCGAGCGGAGTAAACGCACGAGCATATAATAGCGCATATGCGCGAATTGACTATTATACTTTATCTGCGACGACAAAATTCAATTTAGCTTTCAAACTTAAAAATTCAACCATGGAATTCAACACATAATCCTAGATGACGTTTTAGATGACGCATGACGTTTTAGATGCAGTCCGTGTGTCACATATCAATATTGAATGCAGGGAAGAGCTGTGCTTGAAGTACAGTAAATCTCTAGAGGAATAATGACCTATTATTGACGTGTGTCAAGCTCACGTGGTATTAATATAGGTTATATGCGCTTCCATACACACCTAATAATGGTTGTTTTACTTGGTCGTCGCGGATAAAAGTACAAAATAAAATCCAAGAAAGTATGACGTTAATAAAATGTAAATACCTACTTAAACATAAATTTGATTGAATATATATTGAATTAACATTTACTATTTGCTATTTATTACAGACTTTGACTTTGTACCTTTTTAACATTTGCGAATTACTTTTATGCATGTCGGCGATATATTTGATGGTCACTTACTTGGTCAGTTAGCTGCTTGGCTGCTTATAGTAGTTATTGTAACTTTATTGTAACGGAATGAAAGACACTAAAGAGTAAAGCTAATAAAGATTGATTAAATTCCTCTCATAAATCGGATCGACATAACTCATAAGCATAGGTCACGAAAGGTGCGTGCATTTCAGTGTTTCATATTAATGTGGATTATTATTGTGGGTGCGCGGTTTGCAAATCGTAAATTACTATCTTTACGACTCATTGTTTTCGCTGGTTACATTCACATTCAAATTTATTGTTCCTGTAATTTTAGTAGATTTTAATTAACGCTAGTTAGAATGAAAAGCAAAATTCATCGATCCTGCCAGGATTCGAACCTGGAATCTTCTGATCCGTAGTCAGACGCGTTATCCGTTGCGCCACAGGACCCACACTTGCAGGGTTTGCTATAAGTGATTTTAACTTAAATTTAGATTGATTAGAATTAAATGTAAGGGTTGTAAAGGTGAATCCCCATTTAATCTACCAAAATAAATTAAATATTTGAAAAATTTGTAGAATTTGAAAATGACAAATTCAGGTTTATTAAAATTTATTTTAGTTCCTGAGATACATTTCGTGAGTCCTTTGGAACAATTGCCCGGCTAGCTCATGTAAGGGTTGTAAAGGTGAATCCCCCATTTAATCTACCAAAATAAATTAAATATTTGAAAAATTTGTAGAATTTGAAAATGAAAAATTCAAATTTATTAAAATCTATTCTAGTACCTGAGAGAGATACATTTCGTGAGTCCTTCAAAACATTTGCCCGGCTAGCTCAGTCGGTAGAGCATGAGACTCTTAATCTCAGGGTCGTGGGTTCGAGCCCCACGTTGGGCGGCAAATTTTAGTTCTTTTGTTTATTAAAATTAGTTTATTCTATTTTTCTCTTCTAAAATTTGATTTTTTTACTACTTCAGTACAGCTTTATTGGTAGTTATAAATATGATTTCTCTATTTCTGTGTTTCTAATATACTTTAATAATTCTTTTAAAACAAGTTTTAACAGAAGCGAAAAGAGCATTCGAGACTCTTGCACTTTGCATCTATCAATTGCAAGCATCTCTTTGCTTCGAAAGTGATAAATTAGAACAGTTAAAATCCCACACGCGGCGATTCTGTTATTATTGGTGAATCTGCGACGCGATGTTCTGTTCTTAGGTGGCTGGCTGGTGCTTCGTTTCGCGTTACGTCGTTGCCAATAACAATTTTAATAATTATTGGCTATTAAAAGTACGTATCGGGGATGATTGAAACGATATGAAACAACCCGACAAACCGACAAATATTCATTCATTCATTTTCACATTTCATATTTATACACTAGAGACTACACACTGAAACAAGTTATTAGACGTGCGTCGTTTATTAATTATACAGGGTGTCCCAGACCAAACGATACAGCGAAAATTGGCAGATTCTACATGAACAACTGAGTAAGAAAATCCCATACCAAAATGTTCAGGAAGCACCGTTTTTAAACGGGAAGCAATTTAAGTTGACCAATCAGAGAGCTTTCCCAACTATCTGTTTCAGGAACTCAGTGGTTGTTATATACGAATTTATAACAACTTATTTGGACGACTGGAATTCTGACAGACGGATGACAGATAACCTACATTACCTAAATTATTTACAGTCGACCAAAGAAATTATGGCCCGATCAACAATGTCATAGCAACCACTGAGTTCATGAAACAGGTGGTTTATGAACATGGGAAAGCTCTCTGATTGGTCAACTTAAATTGCTTCCCGTTTAAAAAAGGTGCTTCCTGAACATTTTGGTATGGGACTTTCTTACTCAGTTTTTCATGTAGAATCTGCCATTTTTCGCTGTATCGTTTGGTCTGGGACACCCTGTAGAATAATCTATAAAAGTATATATGTATATATGTAGAAGGCGCACAATTAAAACAATTATAACGACAAGATGAAGTTGATTTTTGATAGATATTAAATTTTATGAAAGATAGTGAAATTGCAAATTTATTGTGCTCTATAGTAAATTTAGGTTTTACTGGAAATGGAAATAAAGTTTGATATATGAGTATATATCAAACTTTATTTCCATTATTAATTTGTAAATTAGAAGCATAATTTTGCATTAAGTTGTGAGGCGTGGCTTAACTCCTTGTGTTCATTGAAGAGAGTATAAGTATAATAAAGTTATCACTTTTAAACGCAAAATAACCATAAACAAAATCGACAATTTTGTATTTTAATATATTTTGCGTTCATAATATACCAATTAGAATACCCAATTTAGTTAATTAAAGTATGAAATTAAAGTATTCCATGGTGCGGTTCTATAATGTTCCCTAAAGACAACTAGTTGCATAAAGTAAAAATGACGCATGCGTATTGCGCATCGAATTCTACTAGTACTATAACAACTCCGAGTGGAGAGTTCCACTCGGAGTTGTTTGGTTGGAACTATACTTAGATTAAAGAGGTAAATCGAAAGCCTCTTTTGTATGGATACTTGTCAATTTATTACTGCATATATCAATGATGAATGATGAACATTATTTGACTCGTTGTTGATCATCGAAAGGAACTTAATTTACCTATAATTCGAAGAGATTTAATAAAGAAGTAGTGAACTGGGGTAATTAATAATAATAATGTAGCAAGCACCAAGAAAATAGCATTGTGAATTATTTTGACAATTACAATAGTATGTTAAGTAATAAGTGCTTTAAGACGAGACGCTATATTATAAAACCAAGTCCAAGTTTGGAAAACGAGCTGTGTAAATAAAATAAAAATGAAAAAAAAGCAAATAAAATATACATTTCTCAAGTGTATGGTAGGCAACCCAAATCGCGTTGCTCAAAATGGTCGACGTTTGAACGTGACAGTACAATGTTTAAAAATAACAATTAACGAGAAATCAGTGAATTTAATAACATTTATAATGGAAAGTGATTTAAGTTGCACTCCCCCCGATATTCTTGAAGCGGCAGCAAACAGTATAAATAAAATACTACCAGAAAAATCAAGAAAGGCATATTTAAAAGAATATGAAATTTTTCAAACGACGATCGACGATTACAGTTTCCTAGTAGAATTCGATGCGCAATACGCATGCGTCAATTGATAAAATCCTTAATAATTGAGAATTGAAGCAAATTTTGGAAAAGACTTTACACACAGGTACTACTTTTTCATTCATATTAACAACAAATATCATAATATTTACAAGAAGGAAAAGTTTTCTTTCTCACTGGGAATCGAACCCGGGTTGGAGTTCCGGGTTCGATTCCCGGCGACTGAGAAAACATTTCCTGTAAATATTAAGATATTAATTGTTAATATGAATGAAAATAGTAGATTGATTAAATAATTTTTAAAAGTATGAATTTATTACCTTCTGCTTCTGATGGCTGCAGGCTGTTGGTATTAGCAAAAAATATCTGCTGGCAATGGAAACATGATCGCATCCACAAAAAGAAAAACACAAATCCAAAAGCAAACCAGCAAAATAACAAATAATCGTCCATCGTATTCATTTTTGCCGTTTTAATTGTTAAATTTACCAACTTTTTATTTAGAATATTTTTAAGTTTTATATTTCGTGTTTTCAAAGTGCGCTTTATAATATGTATGTACCTAGCCGGAAAATTCACTCTATTTAATAATATTTGCGAGACTAGGTCGATGGGTATTTATCTTTCATTTACATTTTTATATATAGACTTGTTTTTGGTTTAGTTTAACTTTACTTAACATGGGAAACTACGCCGCTACAATCGTTTTTGTTTACTCTTTGTACTGTTTTCCTAACATTTCATGAGCAACCATGAGCGACACCTACTCGTAAATTGTTGTTATCCAATCATTTCAAAATTCATTAACATTTTCCAAGCATAATTAAAATATTTATGTTTGCTTTATGTTTACCCAACGATTGCGAACCATTTTAAATATTATATACGCGGGCTAAATAGTTGGTTATTTTGGAAATATTTTTTTCCAATTAAAATAATTCTAGATTCTTGGAATTGTTCTACATATATTATCATGTGATGAGAAATAAATAAATATGTACTTGCATATTTATTGTTTATACGACAAATATTTCGGGTTATTTGACTGGCAACCCAATATACACGAACTACATTAATACTAAAATTTGGTCTCAACTTTATGAAAATTTTAATTACAATATTTAATCCAACTTGAGATTCTTAATTGTATAGTAAAATAAGTGAAAAAATCCCAGAAGCAAATAAATTAATCTAAATTTTATTACCAAATAGGATAGGCAACTTTTTAATCATCAAAGTCTTTACTGTATAACAAGTACTTATGCTTATCACTGAATTAAAAACTTATCAAATTTTACACAAACCTGCGATAAAATCGTATTTGTGAGCCAAATAAATAAGCCAAATGATGAAGCAAAACACAGCAATTATCAACAAGCCACCACATATTATACTCGTCAAGTTCATAGGTTTAATTCCATCCACCATTATTATTTTATCGCAACACGGCACGGCACGGCACGGCACCACGTAAACTTCAAAATGTCTACGTCCAATTAAGTTGAAGTTTATTATTTGGTTTGGTAATAATAAATGTGACGAGATGTACCAACAATTGTACCAACAAGTCTATGACGTTATTTCGGAATGACTGATAAACAATTCCAAGACGGACGATTAGTTTGCTGAGACACTTTCGGTTCGGAAAAAGTATAGTCAGTAGTACACATTCATATTTCTATTGTAGTAGTCGCGTAGAGATAGTACAGACTTATGACAAGTGCGCTATGTGCACTTACATTGAAAATAGTAGCGATAATGATAATAGTCGATGTATGAATATCCTTATTTACGTGCAAATGCTAAGAAGCCTATTCATACAGGGCATTTTTCATAAGATCTGCCATAGAGATTTACTTTTGACAGTGGTCAAAAAATGGCAGCCATGGGGTAAGGTCAATGGGAAAATCAAACCGTTCAAGTGCGTAAATCACATGCTACTAATTGCCCATTCGGTCTACCGCATGACCTCCATTTTACTGACCTCTGTCAAAAGTATTCGATTTTACAACTTAAAAATTACCATACTCAATAGCTTGAAAAAATAAATTAAAGAAAACTGAACAATTTATTTTTTTTATAGTAGGCAGACAAACTAGCAACTGTCACATTAGATAAAATTGCTTGTTTGGTTGCCTATCACAAGATATTCTTATTTTCAACGTTCTTTATTTTTCAAACCAATAAGGGCGTAATTATATAACTGGGAAAAGTTTTCAGAATGAGTTAAACATAGGCGCCGACTTGTAAGTCGCAAGGGTGCACGTCAAACCTAAGGCAAAATCTATGGAACATACCAGATATACACATTCTTTTCGTGAACTGTTAAATGATCCTAAAAAGAGAAGGAGAGGTGGAGTGTTTGCCAATCTGCAAGCCATACAATTTTCAAAAATCGACGCCTATGGAATATTTCAAAAACGCACTGTATATTAATACATTTTAAAACCTTGAGATATACAAAAAAAAACTATTGCAATTTTAAAACAAAATTACAAATTGTTTAAGAAAATTTTCTTATTTAAGACAAGAAAATGACTCTCTGGACTGGACTCGAACTAGCACTTCCAGCGCCGGCTCTAACCTTTGAGCTACGATCGCAGCTTATTAAGGAACAAGAACAAACCCTAAGAAGAAGAAATTATTAATTAAATTATTTTAATTTTCTTCAAAATATCAAGACTTTTATTAATGTTTTAGACAAACAAAAAAGGGTCAAGGACAAGATGCCTGCAATAAGAAAAAAAAATAATTAAAAACAAACCTTCAACAATGTCGTATCTGTAAGCCAAATAAATAAGCCATACAATGAAGACAAACAGGGCTAGTAATAAAAAGCCACCACACATTACACTTGTCAAATTCACTTCAGATTTTAAATAATATACCATTTTTCTAGCACAACTTGAAAATTTCTAATTATATATTTGTATATAGTTATAAACTTAACAAATATTTATATTATTTATAGACAATAATGAAGGAGTCCGTGTTTGTATGGTTTCAAGAATGACTGATTAACAATTGTGATGGTGTGGACAATTTGCCACGAAGCAATAATAATGATAAGACTACTTAACGCAAATGCATTTAACATTTTGTCTTTCCTAATTAACGTGCCAATAACCTCGCGTGTTTTCGTACTTTAAAATTTGTTATTAAACATTTGTACACAATATTTATACTTATACAGTAAACATATACCGTGTGTGTATTTTACCATCGAACATAGCATGTTCTATGTTCCTATGTATGAAGGTAAAATAAACGAGTCAAACTCATGGCAACGCTGAAGACACACCGACGAACGGGGAGAGAGTGGGGACGACAATGTATTGTACTGACGGAAGGTATTGGCTTTACAGAATATTTTATGGAAAATAAATCGCGAACAGTCCGCAGACTATTATTTCGTGCGTACATTTTTACTATTTCTACCTATTCTTCGATTGTGTACATGATTGATGAAATTATGACAAAGAACAAAATTGACAACTGACAGTAACGGCATGATCATACAATTTACTTTGATTGTGCATCACATCTTCACTCTCTCCCAGGCAGTCGGTGCGTCGTTAGCAATACAAATCCTTCACAGCCATGAGTTTGATTCGTTTATTTTACCGTCGATCATATAGGAACATAGCACATAATCGCACGGTATATGTTTTTTTTTTGATTCATCATTTATTGACAAATTCACAATTTCATTTTGATAACAAATTAATAAATATATCTATTAATGTGGAAATAATAATAAACAAATTATTGAATTAAGGATTTTTTGTGCTTTTTCTAAAGTTTGCTTAATTCTGTTGTATTGTTAACGATTTGTTATTAGTCGCGTTTTTTTTTACACAAAACGTCAGTCTCAGTTAATTCTCAGTTGTGACGTCATAACTCAGTTGCTTGCATGTTGGTTTTGCAAACCCATACGACATCTCAGTTCAGAACTTGTGCTTTAATGAGTGGATCATAATCAGGGATTATATCCACAATGACAGATCCAGCAGGCGCGGATCCAGGAGGGGGGGGGGCATGACCCCCACCCACAATGTTATAAGTTTCCTTAAGAAAATTGGTAGTCCGAACCAAAACATTATTTTTTTCCGCGAACAAAAAAAATTTACTAGGTACTGAGCCGTATAAGCCATAATAAGTGTGTACATGTAATTCTTATGGAAACGATCTTCGCCGAGAAGTCAGAATCGCTGTGCAAAGCAAGGTCACACTTATCAGCTCATAACATTTAAGATATATTTTTCAGATTTTAGCCAGAGCAATTTTTAGATTCAGCATTAGATTTGCAATAACATACTAAAGATTCAATTTGATACAAAAAAATTTCGCTGAGATATTAATCGCTAAAT